>VYZM01017040.1:183467-223251 GCA_013398915.1 Dromas ardeola
AAAACAACAAGCAAACAAACCCCAACTACTACGGGGCTTTCTTTTGCGAAAGATCCCAAACAGAAAGTAAACATACTTTTTCAAATTTGCTTTATAAACAAGGAAGTTCTCAAAAGGTGGCACAGAATTACTCTTTTCCTCATAGGAGACGAATTTTGGTAAGTTTCTAGGAATACTACATTGTCTCCTCAGCTGCTTGGAATGTTTTAAACAGAGATTAAAAAAAAAACAAAAACATAGTTACCTTCTTTCTTAAGTTCTTCAATCTGCTCCTCTTTGACGTCAAGCTGCTCAGTAAGCCTTGACGCTGCATCCAGAGCAGCATTTGCCTCTTCTAAACTTTCCTGAATATTGGGCAGGAAAGGGACAAAAAGAGATGCAAGGGAGTTCACTATCACAGTTAACGCTAATACAACACAGATCAAACAGAACAGATGCAGAGACTCCAATCACTTGTTCTTTAGAATAACCGGATTGTAAATATCCTCAGAAAACAGATGGTCAGCAGAGGAATGCTACTTTGCTGACCTTCTTTTAGTGCCCCTCTCTCTTCCAGGGAAGAGAGAACAGTTACATAAATTGATGTATTCTTAGACAGTAACACTTAACAGTTAAAAACAAACAAACAAAAAAAAAAATCAGTCAAGAGTAAGCATTTAGTTTCATAGGGTTCAATTTCATTATTCAGCCCACCTGCAGTGACACAACTTTTTCTTCTAAGCTTTCTGCTTTCCTCCTCCATTCTGCAGTCTGTTTTTGGTGTTTCTCCAGCTCTGCTGAATACATCGCTTTTTCTTCTAAAGGGTTAAAAATACAAAATGAAAAAAACAAAAAAAAAATCTTAATTCACAACATGTAACTGTTTTTGGGGATATGCAATTGCAAAACCTCAGCATTATCCTATGTGGTCTTCAGGAGGCAGAGGTGGAATTCAAATTTCCCAAGTGGGATATTGACAACTAGTTTTCACAGGGCCAGAAGTGTTTCTCTAAGTTTTTCTAAAAGGCAACAGATTCTGAAATTCAAGCTGTCAAAAAGGAAACCAAGTAACTACTGTTTAAAAAACACCAAAATACGGTAACTATCCCAGTGGAAAAACGCTTGTTGCAATCTTTGCTATTTCTTGACCAAACTTACCCTGTTGGAATTGCTCTAGTACCATCTGCAGGTTGGCCAGTGACAACGCATACTGCTTCACTTGGTCCTGTGAGATGGTGAGCTGCAGCACAGTTTCATCTCTCTGCTTGGAAACCAGGTTTAATTGCTCTTGCAAAGATTCAACTTGCAGACTAGCTTGATGACTTAATGAAAATAAAACACATTATTTATGGAGAAAATAACGGAAGTCGTCACAGAGAAAATGAAATCCCAGCAAAAATAGCCTACCTTTAATTTTTCAGCTCAATTTATAAAAATGGAGGCAATTTTTTCCCCCGATTCCTCTTTTAAAAAAAAGCAAACAACAAAAAACCACTGAACAACAGATTTTAAATAAGTCTGGTAATAAAATTTTGGCAATCAGAAAAAAGCTCAAAACCAAACCCCAACCTACTTTTGTTTGACATGCATTGGGAAAAGGAAAAAACCTAATCTTTGCTGTTTATTATTGTAACAGTATTTTTACCAAAAAAATGAATCCATATCTTGCTAATTGCCTGCTTCAATTACTACATGAATGAATAGGTCTTTCTAGCAATTTTTACTTTTAAAGCCAGTCTCTGAGAACTCAGTATATCTTGCTCCATACTGACCACTGAACGCCCCATTTAACTTCCTATTATGCAAAAATATTATGAACCTGATTTACTCCTGTGACAGTCTTTCTAAAGAGTGCATGTCAGGTGGGAAATAAGACAGCATTTCTTGAAAGGTATTTGACAAGTTTGATGGCGAATTACAAAACATTCTGAGAAACAGTTTTTACACAACCTTCTCCCAACTCTTCCACTTCCTCCACAATTTTCATAACAAATTCCACTCAAAAAACTCTTTGCTAAAAACATTAAGAGCAGAATCCATCTTTGGCAGTTAAATAAAAAAGAAAGACTGCAGCTACATACATGTATTTTGATGAAAATACTTGTTCATTTGGACAACTGTGATACGATGAGAAAAAAAATTGTTTTGCCCAAAGTAACAACGTTCCTTTAAATAAAACAATATTAAAGCAGGCAAGACAAGCACTGAGTAATTTTGATACTTGAGTTCTCATTGTTCTGGCTGAAAATGTGATTATGGCAAATAAATAAAAAAACCACAATTGGCTCTAGCCTCCCAGATTCTGCCACCCATGACAACTTCAACGCATCTTGCTTTATATATATATATATATATACACACACACACTAATAAATCTTTTAGTAGCATATACTTTCCATGTTATCAGGTATAAAGTATGGACGCGTAACTTGTCTGGAAAGCAATTCACAAAGCTTGACAGTCACATTTGTGCATTGAAGGGTATAAAATAAGACTCTTTCAAACTGAACAAAGCCTTAACTTTAAAGTAAGTCCATCTTTTTTGATTTGACAGACAACTAAATCAATGGGTTGAGAGATTTTTGTTTTTTCTAGTTCTAAGCACTGTCAAAGACGTGAGATTTCAATAGTTGCAACTAAAAGGACAAATACCTTCTTAAGTTCTCAACAGCAGCCAAGGATATTTCAAATCACCTTCCTGATTTAGAGTAACAGAAGTTTTTATCTTTCTGTTTTCTCAACTGCTTAGCATGTTATAGAATGGTAATTCAGTAAAATAAAGCCATCAGTACCAGTCTAGCTATGTGTTATATATCTATAAATACAGCCACATATAAATACAGCCAATGCCACAGCAGTATAAATGAAAAGACTACCTGGCATTCTCCACTGCAGTAGATGAAGACGCAAGTTTTTCTTCCAAAAGCAAAACTTTCTTTCTTAGCTTGACCTCTCTGTCTTCTGCAGCCAAAGCTTCTCGCGTGTAGGAGTCCTCCATTTCTAAGAGGTGATTCCGTAACCTCTCCAGCTCCTGGTTGAGGCGCTGCTCTTTCTCACGCAAATGCTGTATCTGTGTAGAACATACCTTAAGTTGCCCGTAATATCACTTCTCATAAAAATAATTCAAGCAAACATAAAAAAAGTCCATTGAAGCACATTGCATGTGTATCGATTTTAAATGCTTTTTACAAGCGACTGCTAACAAAAAATAATTCAGAAAATACTACAGATGCAACTTCTTTTTATTTCTTGCAATTGTAAATTATTTGGTGGTGTACCTCACTCTGCAGGGCACTGCTCTCCATTTGCTTCTGTTTGAGTGCCACCATGACTTGGTCCCGCTCTTGCTGAAAACTAACAGCCTTTTCCTGCATTGATTTAACTTCATTTAACAGTTGATTCAATTCTCCTGTCTTGCCCTGTTGAAGACACAAACAAGCATTTCAAACGCAGCAAATAATTTTACCTAAGGAGACACAGTCTTTGCCCAGAAGAGCATAAAGACGATACTGATATAACAAGGAAAAGGGCAGGACACCCATGGCCCTACAGCATAGACAGACATTCAGGGAAAATATTATTTTGAAGTTACTCACTCACATGTTAGAAGACAAAGTGAAAGTTATTGCTAAAAGACACTATACAGATGCATTGGCTTAACTGACTGCTGTGAATAAACAGATACCTACCTACATTTAGATCAAAGGTATGTATTATGTACATAGTGTCTCAGACACTTGAATCCTTGAAAATTTCACTTTTCCAGTGTTCGGAATCTATTCTCTGTGATACCCATTCATTAAGCCATGGGCATGTAAAGCATCAGCCTAGGTAGGTCAACTTGTCTGAACTTAAGACGACTAAACACATGAAGAAATCTCTAAAAACAAACCATAAAGTGACCTCGCTCCCAAAGATTAACCTTCAACAAGTCAAAGCAGTTTTCAGATGTCAAATTTCAATGGATAACGTTCCCACTTACATGCAATTTACTGTAACTTTACATCAGCATATAAAGAAGTGTATGTCAGTTACACAGAATTCACACATACATATGAATGCATTTTCAGTTATTTGAAACTCTTCAGCATGCTCTTTACCTCATCTCATATGTTGTTTTGAAAGCAGTTACTTTTATTGAATATGTTGGGTAAAAGTAAACCAATCTTTATCACTAATACTTACGAGCTTCAATTATTTGTTTTTATTAATAAAACTGAATATAGTAAAACTATTTTTGCAGTAGAACCATAAAGCTGTAGGCAAACCTTCTCTTTTTATGTTATCTTCTGCCACACACGCAAAATACAAGACTGTTTGAATACTGTTTTTCCTAGTTCTCCATGGCAAACACAAAGCATGTAACAGGAACTCCTATTTGTGCAAGGAACATGTCCTGACAAATAGTCCATGCTTGTGAAACTGAAATCCTAAGCCAACAGTGAGTAAAAGTGTACAGGCCAAAGATATCCACTACATGAATTTGTATCTTGTCAATTCACCCGTTACTTTAACTCCAGAAGCAGCAGTTCATACAATGTGCTGCTGACCAATGTATCATTGATGCCACAGAACAATTTGCTCTTTTAAAAAAAACATTCTTCAAATTACATATACAATAATTAATACACCACTGCAACTTTCCTCTGAACATACGCTTTGAAAAAAGGATCAGTTCTTCCATATGTCAAATTGTAGAGAACCAACCATTAATTTAGCTTGTCCAATCCTTTATTTTTTTTTTGCAGTGGAGTTTCTCCAGCCATAAAAGCAAGATACATAAACCCCAACATTTCACAGGGATGTTCCAAAGCACTCACATTGGAATGACAAACACTGGGAAATTAGTCCTGCTGGCCAATTCCGCAGGAGTTTGAGTACCATACTTTGAGTAGAAAGAATACAGGTCACTTAATGAAAACGGCCAAACCAGAATTTTAAGCAGCTGTTCAGGCAATGAGCAATTTCCAAATAAATGAAAAGCTTAGTTTATGGCAGCACATTTCACAGGTAACATTGTAAACCACTCACCTGCTGACTTTTTAATTTCTTAACATGTCAGGGGGAGGATTTTTGTTGTAATGTGATGCAGTAAGGAGTCACAAATGGACTTCAGGCAAATACCTGACAGCTAAATATATGCAAAAACGCATTACCACGTGACTAATTTTAAAAGATATTCGTAAATATGAATGCATGTACCTGTTCTTTTTCTTTCAACAGCTTCTCAAAAGCAAGAGCTTTTTCCTTCATTGAGTGAGACTCAAACTCTTTCTCTTTCAGCATCATTGAAAACTGCATATTAGTCTCCTGAAGTGCTCGGAATTCTGTTTCTTTTTCCCTAGACCTTGCAACTATTTTTTCATTTTCTTCTTTCAGTTTTCGAATATCCATTTCTAAAATTAAAATTCTTTCTTTAAGATTAGTCACAGCTTGCTTCAAAAGCTCATTTTCATTTTCTTTATTACTAAGATTTTCACTCACAGAAAGTAACTGATCACTTTTAGATTTAATTAATATGTCTTTTTCCCTAAGTGATTTCTGTAGAACATCATGTTTTTCTTTGATCTGCCTCATCTCTGACTCAGTTCCTTCTTGACTCTTTCTTTCAATCTCCGATGCTGCAGCCACAGAATCAGATAATCGCTGATTGTTTTCCTGAAGAGTCCTAATAGTTGAATCTTTTTCTTGCAATTTTTTTTTCAGTTGTTCCAACTCCTTTTGAAGGAGTTTAGACTCAGGCTCATCACTGAGTACTTCGGGAGCACTGCACAGACTGTCTGAAAGCTGTGGAACGGTGGAAGCCGTTGCCACAGATGGCGTTACCAAATCAAGTTTACTCAGGAGAAGATCCTTGGTGTTATGAAGCTGTCCTATGCTGTGCTGAACTTGCGCTAATTCCTGACTAAAACTTCTCAGCTTTTTCTCGTTCTCTTCGTAACTCTGAATCAAGCCGTTATAATCTACCTGCAACTTTGAATTACTGTCGCTTTCAACTGAAATTTGTGCTTGAAGCTTGTGTAACTCTTCTTGGAGGTGAGCGGACTCATGCTGCATGTTCTGAACCGTGGTTATTACCTGTTGCTTCCACTCTTCCATCTTCTTTACTTGCTGTTTTAGTTTATCCCGTTCTTGTAGAAGTTTCTCAAACTGGTTACTGTTAACACCTCCTGACCCGTTATCAGTACCTGTACTGGATGTCTGCAAGACAGTCAATAAGGTCTGGCATTTTTGACTTAGAGCATCTATTTCAATATCTTTTTCTCGAATGATACGGGATAAATTCTGTATAGTTTCTCTAGACATGTCTTGACTGCTGTTTTCAGATCTGTTAGATAATTTTTGATTCTCCTCTTGCAACCTTACCAAAGCTGCTTCTTTAGCAGCAACTATATCCATGATATTACGATACTCTGTTTTTAACTGACTGTTTTCTCTTGTCTTTTCACTTAGAACTGCTAGTACTTGTTCTCTTTCCACAACATAAGCTTGCAGCTGCTGCTGAAGACAAAGAACATCCTGCCTATAGGAAGCTGAGGAAACTCTAGCATTGAGAGCTTGTATTTCTAAATCCTTCTCTTGAATGATCCGAATAAGTTTGCCAACTTCATCCTTAGACAACTGATCAATTTGCTGACTTAGAGAAACGTTCTTTTCATTTAGAAGCTTAATCTCCATCTCTCTTTCTTTGATACCTTTTACCAGTCTTTCAATTTCAGCTTTAGACAAGTCATGTTTTTCATTTCCATTTTCTCCGTTAAGAGTCTGAACTTTGGTTTCCTGAAAAAGATCAGAGGAATCAGTCTGAATAATCTGTCTCTCTTTGTGCAACTGACTTTTAATTTGTTCAATTGTTTTCTGCAAATTTTTAATTTCCTCATCTTTCTCTAATGAGAGTCTTTCATGTGTTACATTCATTTGCTCACACTGAAATTTAGACTCATCTATTTCCTTTCTTTGCTCCTGCAAAGACTGCTGAAGTTGCACTGTTGTTTGATTCTGATCTTCTATTGTTTTTTTGTGAACTTCTATTTCTTCTTCAAGATTAGTCTTTATCACTTTTAACTGTGTTACCTCACTTTCAAGTTCAATAATAATATCTAGAGTTTTAGGCTCAACCACAGGCGTAGCTCTACTTTGCTGATCCTTAAGGCGTTCAATTTCTTCTTTCAAATGATTATTTTCTTCCTTCATGACTGCAAGACTTCTGTCTTTTTCCTCCAAGTTCTGTTTTAAGACATCCTGCTTTTTTGAAACTTTCATGTATTCCTCAAGTTCCTGCTTCACCTGTAAGGCTTGATTTTTAAATTTCTCAATAAATACCTCTTTCTCTTTTATGAGTTCTGTCAACTGCTTTTGTCCTCCTAAGCTAGTAGTCAACATCTCTTTTGTTTCTTGATGGTCAATTTCCATCTGCTCAATGCTCCTTTGAAGTTCAGCAATCTTGAAGTCTTTCTCTTGGTTGAGTTTAACCAGGCGCTCATGTTCAAGCTGCAATGCAGTGGTATCCATGCTACGGGCATTTGATAATTCCTCAATAGTTTGCTTATACTTATGTGCTTGTTCCAAAAGCCTCTTTTCTGCCTGGTTTAATTCGCTCTCTATCTGCCTTTTTTCCATTTTCAAAGCCTCCATAACAGTGTCTTTTTCCAAGTAAACTTTATTTTTCTCAGAAATGGCATCACTTAACTCCTGTTTTAATTCCTCAATGGCTGCTACCAGCTTTCCATTTTCTGTTCTGAGATCAGACAGAGATGTCTCTAAGTCTTCATTTAGTTGTTTGTTTTCTGAAATGTCATTCTGTAGTTTTGCAATTTCTACTTCTCTTTCTTTGAGAATCAGATCTTGACAAGTGTAGTTAGATCCCTGATTACTTTTTTCTGCTAACTTGCTCAATGATACAGAAAGTTCCTCCTCTCTTTCTTTTAGTCTCTGCTGCAATTCTCCAATTTCTTTTTTATTATGCAAATTACAGTCCTGGGCTTTCCTTAATTGTTCCTGAAGATCTTTAATTTTATCTTGAAGCTGCTTCTTACTTATATGCAAATCATTAAGTGCATATGAACATTGGCTTAATTTTTCTTTCTGACTATCTAACTCCTTAATAGCTTCCATCTTCTCAATTTCTAATTGTGATACTTTCTTTCTTTCAAAATCTATGTCAAACTTCAGCTGTTTGATGATGCTATCAGTTTCTGTGTGTTGTTTTGACAGCTGCTCTTTCAGTGTAATCATATGCTGAAATGAACACAAATAAGAATTCATTAGGAGAGGAGAACCAGCCAAACTATCCATTTCATTCATTTTTATCCTCTGAACAATAAAAAAAATAAAAATGAGAGGAAACAAAGATGTTTCCGAATTGCCAACATTAAGTTGGCAGATAGTATCAACCAGTTAATGCTAAATTAATTAAAACCAAATATCAAATAGGGATAGACTACATTTCACTAAAACCAAGAAAATCATCTCCCCCAAAAGAACTCCACCTAAATCAAGGAATAAAAAGAGAACTACCAAAGAAAAAGAACTGTCAGAATTTGTCAGAGCAGTTGGAATGGGTATGCAGCAAACAACCGTTTGTTTGTTAAAATCAACAAGGCACTAAATTTAAAATAACAAGTTACGGAAGTGAATTCATAACTGTATATTCTGTTTTCAATTTCTTGTTTGAGCTTATTTTCTTAAAAAAAAAAATTTTCTGGGATTCATTTCATAGGAAAACACTTTAAATGTTCAATTCCATAAAGTAAATCAATATTGAAAAAACACATGGCTTGCAACTATATGTTTACAGGTCAAATATATCAGAACAGCGACAAAAAGGTATCATTCCATTTTGATTACATACAATTGGTGACCTTTTTTGCTCCAGAAATGCTCGTATTATTAAGAACTTGTAATAAAGTAATTTAATTATTCAAAATAACTAAAAATAATGAAAGGAAAAGAAAAAAGTTTTTTAAAAAAAAATCATTCGTGTTATGCATACTGTCATAGGACAGAGGTCAAAGTATAAGGAGGACAAAAACCGTCAAAAGTCTTGCAAGGAAAAAATCAAGTAGTATTTAACAGGACTTTAGAAAGCAACATCCCTTATGGATAGCTGACATGCCATATTATTTCTTTGTCCGTAACAAGTGGGTTTCTTGTACTTCAGAATTCTGCATTGAGATGGCAGATATGGAGAAACACTGCTCCCAATATTTGTTTCAAGCCTCAGAGGATAACTTCTATTTCCCTGCTATCTATGTTCAAAGACCAACTTAAAAGATAAATACACATGCACACAAATCTAAACATTTATTTTAGCAGTTCAATAATTAGTTGCAATATTTATTACCTGAGTAGCTTCTTGATTCTGCTTGTCTAATTCTTCTAGCTCCACTATTAATGTTTCTCTTTCAGCAATACTTTCATTTAATTCATGTTCTTTCCTTTCCAAATCTTGTCTTAACTGACTTAATTCTGAATTCTGATCCTCAGTGTACACAGAAAGAATATTCTCATTTTTAGGTTGTGCACTTGTCAGTTCCTTCTCAAGCCCCTCAAGTTAAAAAAACACAAACTGAAATTAGACTTTATCTTGATGAAATTTGTAAGCTATTTAGATTCGAAATGGTTTATTTCCTCTCAACAATTAAAAGCAAAGCGTGCATTTTTATGTTAGAATCTCTAAGCCTACCTGAATATTATCCCAGTTAAAAATTCTTCATTGTGAAGTATTTGTCTCTACCACTCCTACATACACATTTTCTCATCACTAAGTTTAGGAGTGCAATTTACAAACTTCTCCACAAAAAGCCATGGTCTGACAAGCAAAGTTATATCCACCTCTGAGGTACAGTCCACAGCTGGGATAAATCATTTAAACCTCCTAAACATGATTTAGATACCCTAAACATGTAGTATGCTGCATGGCAAGATGGGAAGTTTTAATTAAGAACATCTGAATAACGTCCTTATGAAAAATGCCATGGGAACTCTTGCATGCTTGTAGAACACACAATCCCAACTGAAAAATACTACTGGATACAAAGTAAACTAAGGCAAATCTCTCAAGTCTGAGTTTATAAAGGACTAAGTCAACCTTGCCACAAATTAAAAGGTGTGTTCCACAGAAACTGCATGTTCCACTGCCTGACTTCATCCGTAAGATGGCATGTAGTATTATTAGAGTATTAGAGATATTTTACAACTGGTAACAGTGTCAAAACTGAAACGCGCTGAAGTAGAAGAGGTGAAAAATGACAAATTTTACAGAACGTATTAATACTTTGAAAATGTATGTTACAGGAGCCTAAAGTAGCAATGGGATAGGTGGAACTCCACTAGTTTTCTTTAACAAAGTATGCTGTGGGGTTTCACAAGTCAAAACGTACCATTTCTATCAATTCCACATGTAATTATAGAATTAATCCACAATTATTTCCTTGATAACAAGGTTACTGATGTAGAAGTGTGAATGTTTCAAAAAACTTATAGTGCCAGAGCGTGTGCTTTCCATCAGTTACTACTGTTACGAACTTTTATGGTGGCTTAATTTAGAAATTGCTTTACCTGATTTAAACTTGAAAGTCTTGCTATTTCATTTTCTGCTTCTATAAAGGAAAACAAAAATGCATGTAATTTTACTACTTTCCAAACAATAAAAACAAATCATTCTCCCACCTTGACCCAACAGAACTCCGCTGCCCAGAAGAGAACAGTTTCACAATATTTTGTGATGATAAACATCAGTGCTGTAAAAGATTCAGATGCACCATCAATCACCACCACAAAGTACAGCATTACTTTGACAACCGAGTCCACATTAGGAGGACTTTGGTACTACACTGGAGCAGTTACGCAATATTAGAAGACTTTCTACATACAGATACACTTCTTAAGCTGGTATGTTTCAGTGTTGCTTTAAGAAGATATTAGCAAGAGACCGCCTTTACACACAAAAACTGTTCTTTTAGAATAAAAAAAAAAACTTCTATTGAGGCTTACCCTCTTTTAATGAAAGAAAAAACTAACCAAACAGCTGTCAGACATAATTACTTATCTAATCAGAAACCCCTATGATAATCTCACTAGTCCTAATTATATCTCTTTTTTCTGCTTAGCCTTACCTCAATGGACAACCCTTTTCTAAGCCAGCAACTTTTAAAAGGTTCCCATATTCAGTTCCAAATTCTTAAAATAAGTCATGAGCATTAACAGTGAAAACAAACTAAAAATCATAATAAAAAAAAATTAAAAATTTAAAAATAATCTTTGTACCTAACAGTGCTTGCTGTAGTCTGACAACATCTTCTGGTAGTGATGTCTTTGATTGGAGCTTCTTCTCCTGTTCTTTCAGGAGAGCATCTTGCTTTGCAACAGAACTTTGAAGCACACTAAAGTCAGATTTAAGATTTTCATATTCTTGTGTTATTTGGATTTTTTCTACCTTTGCCAATTCTTGCTCTTTCAGAAGAATTTTGTTTTCTTCTTTGGCAGAAGACAATTTGTGATTTAATTTTCTTATTTCATCCTCTAGGTCCTTCACAATCTGCAACTTTTCTACTTTTCCTCCTTCTAGACTCTGCGCATTTTTTTTCTGTTCACTAATTTTAGAGTCATCCATGGCATCAGCGCTCACACCACCTCAAAAGCAAAAAAGACAGTTCGCAGTATTAACCAAAGCCAGCACTGCAGATCTTTTGCTTAGAAGTCTCCTCCCCCACCCCTTCTCCCGACGGAGGGAGATAGTCTAAACCAAAGACATAATCATGATCAAGAGAAAGCTTACCTAAACAGAAATAACATTTGAAGCAGTGCTATAGATATTACTAGTTTGATAAGCAGCTTTGCAAGTACTTGTACATACCTGGCTCAAAAGACAAGTGCTGCATGACTTACACTGTTCACAATTTAATTAAAATATACTTGACCCCCATCTCTCTTGGTGGGGAGATGACAGAACCTAATTTATCAGGATTTGGAATCCCTCAATTTTCTAAGAATAATTTGTCAAGAATTATCTTTCTCTAAGAATAATTTATCAAACCCCATCTAATTCAAAATGCAAAATACCTTTGCATTTTTTTATAATTTAATTTAATTAATTACATTTCAAAGGTTTGCTGAATGGTTGTTATAGAGAACAATTTGCTACAAATTGGTACATCATTTGCTAAAGGATGCACAAAGTTTTTCACCTACAGATGTCATTTTCCAGAACTGGTATTTTTACATTTCCACCATACTATTGTGACACTGATAGTTCCGTACAACCCTTACAATGTAATTCCCAGGTAAGTTACAGAGTATAAAAAGGTGTAAACAAAAATGTACAGAAAAAAACTCAATGAAAGCACACTGTTTGGGTGCTTTCACTGCGTGCATTTCACTGTAGGCTCAAACACTTCCCCCGCCCCAGTCTGTATTATGTTGTCAAACAGAACGAACAAAACAAAAACATAAAATACTCTAATTCTTCAAAAGCTGTGAGCAGTATTTATTTTACAGATAACTTGTAATGCAAAAGATATGGGATTCCTGCCTTTGACTTCATTGAATTAGTCCTGCTGGTGTACATATGTGCTGTATATATAGTATGTACAGTAAAAGACAGATCACATCTTAACAGGCATCTGATTTTAAGAAATAAATTCCCTATCAGTACTATCTTAGAAATTAGGAGGCTATGAAAATATTTTCCTTCCTTCCAAGAAGGAAATGGATCTGTCTTCCCAAGAGGAGAGTATACACTCTTTAGAAGTCTGAGTTTTAACAGATAATAAAATAGAGGTTTACAGGCAAATCTCATATATTTGTGCAAAGCCCCTAAAGGAAACCTAACTGACATGACTATTTTTTGGAATATGGAATACCTACAAGATCTCTCCTTGTGAGAACTACTGAGCTTCTTCTACACAGAATCACAGGGGTTGGAAGGGACCTCTGGAGATCATCTCGTTGAACCCCCCGCCAAAGCAGGGTCACCCAGAGCAGGCTGGACAGGAACCCCAGGCGGGTTTGGAATATCTCCAGAGAAGGAGACTCCACACCCTCTCCGGTCAGCCTGTGCCAGGGCTCTGCCACCCTCAAAGCAAAGAAGGTTGTCCTCATGTTGAGATAGAGTTTCCCGTGTTCCAGTCCGTGCCCGTTGCCCCTTGCCCTGTCGCTGGGCACCACTGAAAAACAGGCTGGCCCCATCCTCTTGACACCTGCCCTGCAGATATTCATCATCATTGATGAGATCCCCTCTCATCTTCTCTTCTCCAGGCTAAACAGACCCAGGCCTCTCAGCCCTTCCTCATAAAAGAGGTGCTCCAGTCCCTTGATCATCTTCATTGCCCTCCGCTGGACTCTCTCCAGCAGTTCCCTGTCTTTCTTGAACTGGGGAGCCCAGCACTGGCCCCAGCACTGCAGATGTGGCCTCACCAGGGCAGAGTAGAGGGGGAGGATGACCTCCCTCCACCTGCTGCTCACGCTCTTTTTAATGAGCCCCAGGAGACCACTGGCCTTCTTGGCCACAAGGGCACATTGCTGCCTCATGGTCAACTTGTTGTCCACCAGGAGTCCCAGAGCTGCTCTCCAGCAGGTCAGCCCCTGTACTGTACTGGGGCAGGGGGTTATTCCTCCTGAGGTGCAGGACCCTACACTTGCCCTTGTTGAACTTCATTAGGTTCCTCTCTGCCCAACTCTATAGCCTGTAGTATAGAATTTAGAGCACAAAATTCGATATGTATAGAAAATAGCCTTCTAGACTGATATACGTCAGAAGATTAAATGCTGTCACTCCAGTGTTCAAGCCAACCACAGTGAATGTAAGATACCAGGACAGGCATGTGCCTTAAACAATGAACCTGAACTGAAGTTGCAATTAAAATTCCTAAACATCATGTATTTGGTATCTATTACACTGTTACATACGTATTTGATGCTTTAATGAAAATTACATTAACTAAAAAAGAAAGCATGTGGTAATAAAGACCTTGCTGTAACTGATTCTCAAGTTCTTCGATTCGCTCTTCATATTCACTCAGTTCTTCTCGGTGTCGACGACTTATCTCTAGTAATTTTTGTCTGTGTGCATCCTGCAATACTGAAAGTTCATGTTGATGTTCATCTATTTCTTGACTTAAATTCTGTTTCAGCTCCTAAAAACATCATCAGAGAAACAGAAAGGTAATACACAGTACTGAAGCTTAAGGAAGAAAAAATACAGAAGAAAGGAAAAGAGTTTTCCCTGGTAAAATTACAGGACTTATTAAAGGATTTCTCACAGGAGATGTCAAGTTTCTTGGCTTTTACTTTTTTTTTTTTTTTTAAACGTGTTAGAAGACATTCCTTTTAAAAATATGTTTACACAAACAGTATGCTCTACATAATAGCAAATATTAAACGAATGTAGAGAGATTACAACTCATTCATAGGAAGTGGGTACACAAGGACATATTTATAGTAACTTTCAAGGATGACATGCAAATGCATATGAGAACACAAATCGTCAATGAAAAAAGGCAAGATGTTCTCAGAAGAGAGAAGAAATTATTTTGTGTATCTAAAATTCAGTCTCATAAGTCACCAACAGCTTCTGAAAGTGATTTGCCCTCGTCAGTACTAATGTCATTCTTTTAAGTTTACGTACTATATTCATCAAATCATATAAATACCCTTTCTCAGAATAACTGGTTTTAAATATAGCACATCAACATTTCAGTCAGGAGTACAATTACATGCCCACAGGCATTTTTAATAGAGAAAATGTAAGTGCTAATGTTGTAAATATTTTAACTACACTCAAAAGTCATGTGACCATATGCAAAACCATCAAGAATAATGCATAAGAAAAGATAAGTTTGTCAAAATTGTCATCTTACCTTAACAAGATTTTGCAGTTTGCATATTTCACTCTGTTCAGCATCATTTGTCCCTTGCACTTTGGAAGACTAAGAAAAATCACATATTGATGTGAAAATTGTGATAAATACATGTATTTTTCACATAAGTTCTTCCACTGTTGATACTCAAAAGTAGAAAACAACATAGCTAATGTGAAGCAAAATTCAAACCTAGCGTAATTTTGACCAAAAAAAGGCATTTTAATGGAAACATTTTAATTTTCCATGATTTTTTTTAATTAGTACCTGCAAACGTGTAAAAGTTTGGGATGGGGGGTGTTATTGCACCTAATAAGACAAACGGGTTGCTTAATTTTACTTGAATATTTCCCCATGGGAAAAGTATACCTCTGAAATCAGGCTATAGCCTGAAAAATGATGACTCACATCAACAACAGCTAAAAGATTATATTCTTTCTTGTCTCAGCAGACCATGAATTACAACTGACATATCAAGGACTGAGAGAAAAGTAAGTAAAAACAGTATGCAAGTATCCAACTATCACTTTGAACAGTATTGTGCTGTCAACACTCAATATCACAGCCAGGAAGAGGAAAAGTATTTTTCTTAAAAGGCTGCACTCAAATGAAAGCCTGAAGTAGTATTCTTGGTGAATGTTTATGAAACCCGTTTCCTAACTTGACAAGTCACGCATACAAGCATCATGAAAAAGCATTTGGAAGTTAGTCACTGAATGTGTCCCTAGTCATGTGTCAGAAAGAAAATGACTAAAAGATCAGGTTTCCATCTTTTCCATCAAATCATGTCGTTTCCAGAATCTGTACAGCACGAACTTTCAAAAGACCCACTCCAGAAACAACAAACACAATGAAAACACTAATTTGGAGGGGAGCGGGGAGGGTAAGATAGAAGGGAAGCACTCACCAGTGCAATCTGCTTCCAGTGGTCAACCTCAGATTCAAGCCTAGAAACGTCATTGGACAATCTGTTTATTTCTTGTTGTGACCAGATTATATCTCCAAAATCCATGTCATCTCCTTCAAAACCCGAGGAATGTCTGCCCACTGGCACGTAGGAAGCTGAGGTAGTGGCTGGTGGCAAAACAGCAGCTCCGGACTGTGCTGACTGAGCAGCCGTCTGTACTTTCTGCAGCTGTTCCTGTAGTGCATTCTGTCTAGCTTTTAGATGGCTGATTTCCACCTGAACATACACACCACAATGCATTGTTTCAATAAGAAGAATATCAAAATACACTCTACTTTACCCCTTGTAGGCTTATGAAATGTGAACTAACCGAACGACTCCCCTCCAGCACAAATTACTGATCACTTTCACTAAAAAGAAAAAGAAAAAACCCCACATACTCTCCTAATGGAGAAAAGCAGGGTTAGCTGATGTTTTACAAAATATCTCATGCCATGAGACCTACTAAAAGCTTTAATAGTTTTTTGTTAAGTCAAACTTCAGTAAAAGCGTTTGCTGATTCCCTCAGCAGCCAAGGTATCTAAGTACTATAGCAAGATTCAGGCTAACAGGTCGTACAAAAAATTCAAATACTTAAAGAGGGCATTCTGATATTAAAATTAAGCAATATATGATGCTCCTCCAGTTACTTATATTACATTTGATTTCTTCTACGCTTAAAAACTCAATGTATTGAAAATGTATTTATTTACAATAAACCAAAGTTAGCTGCATGCCATTTTCTCATAACACCTCTGTTATTGTATTTAATAAGCAGAATTCTACACATCTCAAAATTCTGCTTCCTTTAGCTCCCATGTGCATTTACAAATAAAGCAGAATAAAACCCCTTTTGTGTAATTCTAGGCATACAGGTAACTTTCTCCATTTAAAAGGCTACGAAATCTCACATTACTCCATAGGTTATAAAGCTGACGTTTCCATTACAAAGGGACACTTCTCAAATTATGAAAGCTAGTTCTGTTCCCTTTAACTGTATGCATTAATATAAATAATTATTATATCCACAGACAATATAACTGCTTCAAATGAGAATTTGCTTCTGTTCCTTTCCTTAAAGATTATTGAACCTGAAATTCAAAGCAGAAAGGACAAAGCACAGTGTCCTTTCTCCCAGTGATTCCAGAAACAACAGAAATGGATATATGCATGACATTCCCAGAGAGTTTTCTCTTCTCTCAACTATCTCCTGGCAGCTCTGCTTCTATTAGATGATTCAACAAAATATATGTCATAGTCTCTCAGTGTCTCCATTAACAAACCAAGAAACCGTAACTCCAACCAGTACTTCCACTGAAAGAGCACCAATACTATAACAAAGATATTAAACAGCACAATACACATGGTTATTGGACATACTTACTCAAACATTTCGCTCTGTATCCTACCTCTTTCTGTTGAAGCTGATTTCGGTACTCTATAGATAACTGCTTAATTTGAAGCTCTGCTGCTTCGTGCTTTTCTTCTAAATCACTACAAACTTTTTTCAGTCTCTCGTTCTAGCAAAAATGAGAAACGAATGTTGGTAAATTCAGAAGAGTTCTTACATAATTAGAAAAGCATAGGTCTGCTGAACGGTAAAGAAATCAATTAAGTTGTACAGGTTTCTCATGTTATTTCACTCACAACACAGAGTAACTTCCAAGTGTGGGCTCAAAATCACGTTCATGTCCAAGCTTTCCATATACATATGGCGTGGACCCTACCTAGCTCACTTTCAGAAAATGGTTTGTGGTCAGCAGATGTAAATACCAAGATGAAAAATTGAAAGCTGAACTACATCTTAGCATGATCCACAGGTGGAATTTAAGAACAGCCACAGAGCACAAATACAGCCCCATATTCTCTCTCTGACATTGGCCAATAGCAGATGGCAAGAGTCTAGAAAAAGAGTAAGCAGGAACAGTTACTTCCCCAAAATGCTATCTTAACTTCTCAATGCTCTTGAGGGCTGAGTACATACATGAAAGTTGTTGGTTTACAGCCATAAATAAAGCCACAACACCAACAAGTCCTTTGTAAAAGTACACAAAGTCACTTTCCACAAGGGCACACAGGATTTGTAAGCAGTTTTTGAAGAGCACAGGCAGGCGTACCTATGTCAAAATGACCATGCAGCAGGGCGACAGACAGAGAACCGCATGAGGGAACACACACACTTTATACTTTGAAGCTTTGTCCAGCATAACCAGGCATTCTAGATCTCCTTTTGTTTGTGGTGATAAATGAAACACTGGAAATCAATTTTAACTCCTTACCAGATAAAATTTATGAAAACTTAAAAGATTTTTGCATTTGCAAGCTTTTCAGAGCCAAGTCTATTGCTGCAGCCCAAGTCCACATGATAGGCAGGAACTGTCGCAGGATGCTGCAAGTTAGGCAAAAGATGAAAACTTGCACCACGTGCATACTGCAATAAACAAATGTGCCCCCCACCTGTGATGGCAATTTGTCACCCCATAAAGAGAGAGCCACATTCTAATACCACTGATGCCTTTGTTTCTAGATTTACCCAGGGACAAGCAACTTCAGTGCAGTATTTCAACTTTACAAGAAAAAAAATGTTATTTATTGCTTTTAATTACAGTAGCGTTCCAAAATTTCTTACTTCAAGCTTTTGTGCTGCATTAATACTTTCTATTTCTCTGAGTCTAGAATTGGACACATGGAGTTCTGTTGCCACATCTGAAAGAAAGGGAAAATTTTCATTTTTATTAAACTACTTTGAATCTGTTAAGTAGACATCAGTTAAGACCACAGTTATTAATAAGCATCTTACTTTAGACTGTTTCAGTGTTTGTTCCTTGGTAAATATCAAAAGCTGCTTTTATCAGAACACAGTCAGAATTATTTCTCAGACCACAGAGTATTTATAAACTTAATTTAGTTCTTCTCTCTTATCCAGGCTTCAAGTCAGATCACAAAATTAACAAAAAAGTACGGATTTAAACTTTAAATTAAGAGAAACTTAACTTGACTATTTTGTGTCACTGAATGTGTTGCTCATTTAGGACTTTGCCCCTGACATGACAGTTATGTGCTTCTCAGTAATCTCATGTGAAGTTTCAAAACAACAATTAGTTCCATAAAATACACACAACAGTCACTAAATTTTCAGAAAAAAACCCACCCAAACCCAATAAACCCCACAAAATAACGCACACAACAAAACACCAACCCTGCCTCCCACATAAAGGCACAAAACCCCGTAAGACTCACAAAGGTGACACCATCCACCATACCAGTTTATCTAATACAAAACCACATAATTCTGTTCCTGGATACTCTTCCTTTAATGATCAACCTTCCTCAAACAGGCTGTTTACTTCTCCCATGTTCCACTTTTAACAGGTAGAAATACCACATTTCTTTTTATTAATGAGAAATTATCCTGAAATGACTATAAAGGAACCTTGACAATTTTTCAAAATTTGAAATAAATATATAATTTTCAAGTAAATACTGTACTTCACCATTTCCTACGTGCTGTTTAAAACTGATGCAGCTCTAAGTGCTGCAGAAGCAACAATCTACCCATGAAAACTGCCATACTGAAGACGTTAAAGTGTAATAATAATAATAGTAACAATCCACAAACACCATCTTCAGTTCGGATGGTAGTCAAAGTAGTGAATGTAAGGGATAATATTAAAAATGAGGAAACATTAGAATACTAGGAAATTGAAAAAGAAAATATGTAAGAAACGGCTTGACGACCGTTCTTTAGGACACATAGTATTTAAAGGTCTCTACAGAAGAGTACTCAGATGCCACCAGATTTTTACACCCTCGAGATTAGTAGCCCACAAAAATGTACTACTCTAACATTTTTAGGTAACAGCAGTTGTTCACAGCAGTATTTAGCAGTCAAGTGCAGCTGAAAGTAACTAGTGAACATCAGCACATCTCTCTTGCACAAACTACAGTACAAACGTGTGAATTGGAATCTCAACTGATCTTTTAAAATGGCAAAACAAACACGCTAGATGACTACACAGTTTAGCAGCATAAAATAAGCTTCAAAACTAAACTCACATGGATTTTGGAATTTAAAACAATTCTAAGCAAGTCTTTCAGAAAAGTGAAAAAAGATAACTTTGCAGTTATCAGAATAAATGTCTCTCTTCCGAGCACTTTACCTGTACACCAAAAAACCCATCCATATGAGACCAGTATTACCAGCTTAACAACAAGTTTTATACAATACTTTCACAATGCTTCATAGTTGTGAAGTTGCAAACAAAGTCGAATTGTTTAATTTCACATTTAAGATGAGCATTCAGAAGACTCAGCTGTTCTTTGTGGTTGCTATTCTTAACACTGTTTCCAGAACGCTCACTTCTTTTTCAAGAAGTTACAGTTTCAAGAAGGTAAAAAATGTTACTGGTATTAACCTATTGATATTTATTGCCATGTTATACAGCTGCTTTATGAAAAAAACCAAAAGTTTTATTCAAAAACTCATAACAAAAAGGCATTATTTGAAATATAAAGAACAGGCTATAGTTTAGAATAAATTTACTCTTACTTTATTGAATATCTTACTTTGATGCCCTTTTTGTTGCAGCTGTTCGAAACAGAAATCATCCTAGCTCCTAATTTCTATAAAGAATGGCCATGTTCTCCTACTTGGCTGTAGGAGAATGGTAGAACTCGACAGGTTTCTCTGGGGCCAACAGACATACAAACAACAAAACCACGAGAAACACCGGGCCTTTGCCTGTGTGACACGTCAGACTTAGACCATACCCGTGGCAAAAAAAAAAAAAACGACAAACCACAACAACTCTGTACTGCTACTACTCCGCGGTTTTAGGAGACCCCTCTAAAAGCAGATAATTAAACAGGGTTTTTAGATAAACTAAGCAAACAGAATGGAAGAAGAGCGTTGTCTGTGTGCTTTCATCGCTGATCAACACAACGCTTCATGTAGTTCAGAAACTTCCGAATAACAGACCTGGGGAAGGGGTTTACCTCCGCTGTTATAGCCTGGGAATACGTTTATTCTCCAGATCCTAAGGTCAGAGGGGCGGAATAAAAACGAAAACAAGGCACCAAGCCTGGGTTTAGCAGGACCTCTGAGAAAGACGACGGAAGGGCTCCCTCGCCACCCCGGCCGCTCCGGGNACCCCACAAGCGTCCCCCCGCCCCCGGCCCGCCCGGCGCCTCAGCCCCCCCTTACCGCCCACTTCCTCGGCGCCCTCCAGCAGGATGTCCTTGGTGAAGCTAGAGATCTGGCCGGTGAGAGATGACAGGCTGCCCCCCACCTGCCCCAGCGACTGGCCCAGCCCCGAGCCCAGCCCGCCCAACCACGACGCCATCGCCGCCCGCTCAAGAGGGCTCCGGGCCTCGCTCGGCCGCCTCCTCCCTTCTCCTGGCTAGGGAGGGCCAAGGCTCGCTGCTGCGGGCTCAGCACACCGGTCCCGGCCACCCCTCCGCCCGCATCCCCCCGGCGCGGCCCGGCTCAGCGGCTCCTCCCGGCGGCCCCGGCCTCTGCCACCTCGACGGTCGCCATGACACCCCCGGCCACAGCGCCACCGACGGCCGGCCAGAGCGCCGCCGCCGTCACGTGGGCGCGGCAGCGGAGGATGCCGGGATAGCGGCGGGGTGGCGCTGGGGGATGGCGGGCCGCCCGGTGATGGCGGCCGGCCGTGCCAGAGGGGGGAACCTCAGCCCGGCTTCGTACGCACACCTGGGACACCCGTCACTACCGAGACACCGCGCCCCGCTGCCGCAAGGGTAGAGGCGTCTTGTGTTCGAATATGTGGGGTTTTTACGAAATAGGCGAGTTCCTGAAACGCTCGGCCCCGTCTGCTGGGTGTGGGGCTGTTTCTCTGAGGTATTTCACAGAATGGCCTAGGTTGGAAGGGACTTTTAAGATCATCGAGCCCAGCCATCAACCTAACTCTTGACAAAAAACACCACTAAATCATCTTTCCAAGCACTACGTCTGCCCATTTTCTAAATTTCATACAGGTTTTCTCCTGTTGCGTTCCCAAAAATAGTGAAAATTGCATTGGGAAATTAGATTTTGTGTGGCATATACATGCTCGTGCATGTGTGGGAACAAATTGAGCATTTTTCAGTTGGGTAAAAGCTTGTTTTTCATGTTTTAATATTACATGTAATTTGTATTGGTGTGAATAAATAGCAGCTTGGTATATAAACATAGGCATTCTCCGTGCTGCTTTACCTACTGTGCTGGTTTGAAAGGTGTCATTTCTTAAGGGAAACCATGTAAATTTAAATACTAATTTTGCTAGTGGAAATTCATTCATTCGTGTGGACTTTTTATTACAATTGGGGAACAAATCTAGAACGCATCTAGATGAAGGGGGCCTACAAGAAAGCTGGAGAGAGAAAGAACTTTTTAGAAGGGCATAAAGTGATGAAACTAGAAACTAACTATTTAGCATTGCAACTTATTTTTCAGCTGACAGGCTTCATCTCTTGGTGATAAAGGTAGACAGAAATCATGCAGTATACTCTCTGGATTGACTGAGCTACAAAAACAGTGCATTGTGCCACAAAAAAAAAAAAAAACATATTCTGGTAGCAAAACAGCAAACATTTGCTTATTTTAAAATTGGAAAGCACGCAATTTTTAAAGACGTAGCATAACTTTAATCGGCACCAACTTTCTTCCTAACAGGAGCGTCTTTACATAAATTTTGAAGTATCGACAGATGAAAAGGCATCAGAGATGATGAAATGTCAGTTATGAGTAACAGAAAATCACCCCACTGCTAACGTATATACACAACATCTGGCACAGAGCCCATAGGTATCAAAGGTGAGATTTCAATGTCTGATGATTCTGTGTCCAATCCACATATAAGGGAAAGCGCATCTGCAAATACTCAGATCGAGAGAGAAACATTACAAGCTATAATCATATTTATTTAAAAAAAAGTGATATCAAATACAACCATATATATTTGTGCCTATTTGGAGAGCATTTTCAAAATACCAAACAGTACTGCCATTTTCCAGTCAAAACAATGACAAAGCCTTTCAGCTTTCCCTTTTTTTTTTTAATCTTCTCAGTATTATATGCTTTATATACACAAAATAGAGACAAAGATTGTACAGGAATCCAGAGCCAAAGACATGATACTGAAAGCATAGTCTCAAGACGAAAAATCTATTACTGAAAATTATTTTTAAAATACACAACTATTAGGCAAGAGATGAAAAAAATTACTCCCTTACAAAATCATAACTCTACGCTGTTTTGTACACATGGGGTTTCATGTAGCAAAAGATAAAATTTTATCAATGCTTGCATGCTTTAAAGACAATATCAAGGTTTTACTCTTTTTTTTTTTTTTTTGCACCATAGTATTTAAATATTACATCCCTTTCTGTTCAAAGCCTTTTATAAGTTTCCCCTCTTGAATTCACAGTTGCTCTACTGGGGGTGCTAGAAAAAAAAATAAATACAAGTGTAGTAACAATTATTTGTTTTTCTTAACAAAGAAAATACAGGAAATACATTTTGATTTGGTAAAAGCAGTTGAAAAGTCACATATACTTTAACATTCTCATGAACTGTAACTGGGCGAAAGCGGTGAATATGGCAGGTTAAATACTAAAGCATTTCCTCTATGTCTGAAATGCAAATAAGGCAAAATATGTGTAAACAGCTTAAAAAAAGTTTATTGCAGAACAGCTCATGCTTAAGATACAAACCTGGATACAACACAAACAAGTGACTAATTTGAAACAATAATTGAATATTCGGACCGGGCCAGTTCAAATGTATTAATACGAATTATTTTTCTTACTTCAACAACTGATTGTGTATATGGAGAAGGCGTATATATTTATTACCCATTAGACCTTTTTTTCCTTTGTTGTTTTTGGGGTTTTTTGTTTCTTTTTTTTGCCTTTTTTTTTTTTAAATGATTTGTGAGTAACTATGAGGATTTCCCAAGAGTTGTTTGGTTTATGCAAGATAGTAATGGCTTACCAAGTGAGCAACATAATTTTGTATCTAAGCCTCTTAGAAGGGTTTCCACTTCAATTTTTCTTTTCCTTGGATCCTTTTTTTGATTCCTTTAAAAGTATGTGCTGGTAACATGAATTGTACAATTAATACTTCTTTGTAAGTCTGAGTTCTAGAGTTCTCCAATCCCATTTCCCATAATATTTCTCAGTAAAAAGACCACCATTTGTACATTTTCATCATTATATTTGAAACAATAACTAAATTTGAGAAAATTTCACACAATTTTAGAACTGTAACATGTTCATTTTTAAAAGCCTAATTGTCAGTTTTGTAACAAAACAAAGCAGTTTGCAAATGACAGTATTTGTCTGAGATAGAGAAATAGTTTAGCAGATGTGCAGAAGCTATTCTAAACTCCCTGCCATTTTATAGACTTAGAAGCAATAGTCCAACATTAAAACACATTGGAGATTTAACTTTGTATTAGTTAGTCTGCAAACTGATTAAGTATGAAAAATAGTAAGAGTACATTAGCAGAAAATTAGACTTAAACTTGATGAAATTGTTTGAAGGGCACAAGGAGCCCAAATGTTGGAGAGTAAGCCAGTATTGTATCAGGTTAGTGTCAAGCACACAAATACACGAGCGTTTAAACAGCTCATATCTATACTTGCTGTGCCTAACAGGAATTGCATTCAAGCACAACTGCATTACAACACTTTTTCCTCCTGCCCTCATTACAAGACCACGAAAGCAGTTCACAGATTTATACTTACAGAACTAATTTTGGACGGTATTTAATGTAAGTATCACTCATTATCCCAACACCCCTTTGATTTCTATAACCACAAATTACATCACATGGACTGTTCACTGTGAGGAAGACGGTAAAATTCTGCTGGATGAATGAAGTCTGTAATTCCCTCAAATATCATACTGTAATAAAACGGCTCCTTCACAATGTACTTTGGCCTGAAGCTACAACGTGGGAAAAAAAACGTCAGCTTGACAGACTAGGTCACACCAGGAAAAGGCTCCAAGTTAGTAAACGCCTTATGAGCATAGTTCAGCCACGTTGAGAACTGTTCATCCCTGAAAGAATGCACACCGAAAAAATGAGATCGGCTTTTTATTGGCAGCTTCTTGGCAGGGCCACACATTTTGAACTTTAAGACTAGGTTAGAAAGTCTGGACTGTTGGCAATTAGTATGAGGCTTTTCATTTGGTGCGATTAACATATATAGCTTAAATTGCTACCTTATAACTGCTTGACTAGGCAGATACACCTACTTCATTAACCTAGACATTCCTCTGAAACTCAAATTGGTATTTGTAGAACGACAATGTTTCGACACAGAAAGGAATGGGGTTAGCCCTGTAATGACTGACGCAGTTGTGCTTTTCAGGCACTGTTCCTGTATATTCCTCACATATTAGAATGCTTGGGTGATGAAGTAACTTGCAAAGTGACATGGAAAGTTCCAACGCAAACCTGCGTGCTTCAGTGATTATAAAAACACATAATCGCCATGGGTTACAGTTAATGCAATTCAAGGGGCTTAATTTTTTGGTTTTTTTTTTTTTTTTTTTTAATATAGGGCTGCTACACTAATAGCTATAGAAATAATACATTTTTATTACATTCTTATAACAGAGGATAAAAGGTCCAAGTACTGGTATCAAATTGCCAGCCTATACCTATTTATAAGAAGGAGAGTCTTATTTCAGAATCGGTTTATGGCACAACAAAAGAAGGGAAATTAAAGCTGCGGATAATTTACAGACGAGCAGAGAAGTAATTCAGTGCTTTACAGATTCCTTTCCTGTTTTCAGTTTCATATAAATTTTAAACTGAAAGCAGAAATTTACAACCTGAAAAATAATAGCATTTCAAAATGGCATATGCACACATGGACTTTTAAAGCCATTGTTTAGCTGTATTAATTTGAGACATTACAGATATTAATTATAACGTGCACAAGATTATTTTAAAAAGACAAAATTTAAAATCAGTTTTTAAAAAGTAATGCTGTCTCACGTCAAAATCCATATTGTCTTAGACATACCAGTGGTTCTGGTGACATTGGTGGAAATTCAGCACACAGGTAAGGAAAACAGAATTTAGCCCAATTATGTATAATATAAGAATATCCTAAATTATCAAGAAACCATTGCTGTAAACAAATCTTTACTGGGAGGTAAGAGCCCTTTCATGTACAGTACTACTTGATGCTGAATGTATATTTCCATCTAGCTACCATTCATTTCATACTAATTTTAATTAAATGTTACTGTTGTGCAATGATGTAACTTTAGAATATTTTGATAAAGAAATTTGGGGTTATCTTCAAAAGATTCTCAGAATGCCTGTGCTAACTGTTAATGCATTAAGTAGACTACAGTTTACATACTCTATCTAAAACATATTCCCCATATAATTTATATGTAAACAGAATTTGTATTTCAAGCACCATTTAGGAAAATGAATCATCTCAATTGTTGCACTGAAGCTGAAAGTCAGGTGTGGTCACCCTGTTCCACATTCATCCCAGATATCAAAGCAAATGTCTCATAACCAATAGAATAAGCTCGCTCACATACTTTGCTCCCCGTTTTTCTCAGGATCAGAAACAGCATGATAAAAAATTGTAAGGTGCGTGAATAAAGGCCATTCCTGAAAAAGCTGCAACATTCTGACAGACACTCATATAAAGCATTTCAGAAAGAACATCCACACAGACATAAATATTCATTCTTAAAAGAGCTACTTGCCCAGGGGTCATTTCAGACTGCAGGAATGCACCTTACGTGTGTGGCACTGACTTCATGGCACCTAAACCCCCTCCTCCTCTCTCCTAGACTCGGTTACAGCTCTTCCATACTGAAAGGCCAGAATGAAGGACTGAGCTCGAAGAGGAAAAAAAGACTCCAGAGGAGGTAGAAAAGAAAAGAAAATCTCTTTAACCCACCTGATCATATGCTACTTCTATAGTAAAGACAATGGCACAGCTAGGAAGAGCATAAGAAAACAAAACCAAATAAAAAAATCCAAACCAAAGAAGGCAACTTATCTGCCAAAAGACAATAGGGCAATGCAAAAATCCTACTTTAAACATGGATCTGAAAATTTTACAGTTGGAACTGAAAGTAAAACCAGAAAGTGTTAGAAAGTCAGAAGTCACTGAAAGACTCAGGAGTAACATCATAATCAACAATACACTGAAGATTTTAACTGCAAAGTATGAAAATGATGGATTCACGTTTCTCCTGCAGAATGGGTTGTTTCAAAAGTGGACAGCAGGATCAAAAAGTTGACATTACGTCACTCAGAATAAACAATCACAAAATAAATTATCTAAGATAAGCAGAATTTAATTCTTTTTTCCATGTTAACTGATCACTTATAAAGGACTTAGTCATTTATAGTCACAACTTATTACTTGTATCTATTTTTCCATTAGTACTGAAGGAAATCAGTTGATGCTGGTTTTCGGCACCTTTTGAATTTTCTATAGAATTCTTCAGAACAATGCAAACTTGCTTTTTAAATGCAAGTTACAGCTGCTACACATGTCTAACTTTGTTCATGTGACTGACTAGTTTAAGTAATTTTAATACAGCTACTCTTGGGAACTGATGTTCTGTAGTAGGAGTGCTACAGTTTTCTAAATTAGTGCAATTTTTTTTATCTTTGCAAATTCCCTCTAAACTCTGACCTCCAGCCCCCCCCTTTTATTCCTGCTTCCAGAACTCTGAAATGAACCCTGCTTGTGCAACATCCACACAGTAAAGTTACAATGGAGACTTAGTGTTTTGACAACAACGAGGGAAAAAAAGTTATGTCATTTCTCCTCTTCTGTATTCAAGTGGTTTCTAACAGATTCCAGAGACATATTCATGGCTGCTTGAAGCATGTCTTCTTCACTCATATCACCTCCTAACGAAAATAAATGCATATAAGCTGTAATTAACACACAGAGGTAGTTCTCAACTGTCGTTAAATGCTTTCTTTGTTCCTTTTGTCCACACCCACCTGTTTCCACCCCACCCCCAATACTGTTTTTGTGTTTTTAAAATCATTGGACATTTTGCACTTTGCTTCCCATCCACAACAGTCAGTTGGTAACAAGTAATATAAATGAATTTTGGATCGCCAATACTTAATACTGGCAAGGCCTACATATTTATGATTCTACTGAAAACTGGTTCCAGTAGTTTTGTTAGATATTACTCGGAGTTTATTACATTGTCATACAACTTTGTCATGTAAAAAAATTGCTGGCACAAATCCCAAAGATCACAATTTCTAATGCTCAAGCCAAACAAAACAAAAAGCAAAGCCAGAACTCAAATGGTCTAATAGTATCGCTCTTCACTTTGAAACAGGATATTGACAATCAACGCAGAACAGGCTTTTCAAGAAAGGGATGCATTGCTTCGCTGCCAAAGAGAGTAATGGCTGTGATAAGTGGTCTGAATGGCTGCTGAAGCGAGGGAGTAGGCAGACAAGGGAAGTCGCACAACACAAAGGTAAGAGACATAAATATTTCAATGTTGGAAATCAGTTTAAAAAACAATACCTGGGTCAGCTTCTGGAGTGCCTGAGGGCTTATCATGTAGGTTCGGGGTCCGATCTTGCTGCTGTAGCTGTTGTTGCTGCCTGAAAGTGTTATAAATTTATAAGAAAGTAAGATTAACATGAGTATGAGACCTGTATCGAGTCTGTCTCATTGTAAGGAAAGCCAAGAGTAAGAAGTAGAAGCTGTTTGGTACCGTAAGACACCTGCACCTAAAACCTCTTCAATAGTTTCAACCTGCTAACCCTCAGACACTTATCCTCCCAATATTATATTCCAAGCCACGCAACTATTCTCCCAGAATTCGGATGTTCTGCACTCTCATCCTCTCATGCAAAGTCTAACTCATCCAATCCATAGCATTTCTCCCTGGTCTTTATTTCCTCCCATCACTAGGAGACAGAAATAAGGAAAAGCTACAATACCCCAACTATGTATTAAGAAGGTCCTCCAGAACAGCAACATAAAATATCATTGAGAATGCTTTCACGTGATGCACATTAGAGGCATCATTACAAGAAGCCAAGTCTTAGAGAAAAAATGCTTTCTTCAGGAAGATAATTACAGAAATGTACAGGATTTCATTTAAAAGACTTCTAGAACATGTACATTTTCCTTCTTCACAAGACTAACAGATCCCCTCTTATTTACAGGTTTCTTCATAGGAACCACCTGGAAATACCAAAATTCAGGTACTGTTAGGAAAACACATTAAGTGATACAAGTTAATCTGGACCTCAGTCCGAAACCCATCCACACCCCAAAAAGCACTGAAAAATATGCCATGTACTTCCCACGTGCAGTTTTCTGTTAACTACTTTACTTTTCAAAATACGCTTGTCTTCTCCTCCGCAGTTCTTCTGAAGAAAGGCAGTCTGTCTGACTGGTGTGAGGCGACTGAGGAACATTCTGCGGTAATGAGTCCGAGAACTGATTTCGACGACTACCTAAAACCAGAACATGCCATATCCTACTAATTACAGTAAGATGAAGTTAGTAAATTAAATACAGCTTAAGAAAAATGTCTTCAAACTTGAGAGGAAGAAAGAGGCTTGCTGGAGAAATAAGCACCTAGGCTAATTTCACTGGATACTCTCTCTCCTCACCTTAGGACTGTCTCCCTTCCCTCATGCCACCCTTTGCCAATTTGTTCTTGCTACCTTGTGATCAATGCTAACACGAAAGTTGCAACTTTTCAAAGAGCAGAAAGGAGGTAGGTACAGGACATTCTGGATTGTCCTTCTGTGCCTCAAAGCCAGTCTTTTCAGAGAGCTTGATGTGGCTGTCTGAGGCCAATTTCAGCGGCTGCCTAAAGCACAGGCAGCGTGAACACCGTAAGAGAAATTTGGATGAGCACTGCACCTTGCATGCTGAGTTGAATGGCTCTGCGAAGATCAGCTTCTTCATCTTCCATATCAATTTCCTGCCTACTTAGAGCCAGGGCTCTCTGAAAATTCTCTTCATCTTCATCTAACATGCCTGTTCCATCAAAAGGATGGTTAACTTCTATTGCTTGGTCCACATCGCTTCTGGGTAGCCTGTGAAATTGGTACGTTTATGGCAGAATTCAGACAGAAATGATACTAACTTTTATTGTGAGATTTAAGGTAAATATTTTCTGCTGATTTAACTCTATTTTTTTTTTTTAAACTTTGGGAAAAAAAGCATTTCTATTGTGAAAATATGTTACATTAACCCATATTTTCATTTCTACATGAAAAAGCACAAAAGAGCTGCAAACAGAGCTTGCAGCTGGAAAAATGAAAATATTGCAACTCTAAACCCATGCACATCATAACAAGAATCTGTTTAATAGGAAAAACTCCAAAAACAGTAAGGCTACAAAAAGTAACAAGACACATTATTCAAATCTATTGCTATTTCAACAGTTACACCAGCAGAAAATAGTGGAGACCATGTGGTCTCCCTCTTAGGAAGCTCTGATGACCACAAGAGAGCAATGGATCCTCTGTAAACTACACACACTTTCTATATTACCGCCAAGTAGTTTGTTTTTATTCTGTCAATTTACAACACCAGTTTACTTTTATAAAGTGAAAGAAATAATATTGAATTAATTCCTCTGAAAAGCCTTAAGCCTTTTTATCAGTATGCAATTTATTCACTATGAAAATGTGGTAAAATTATTGCGGAAGTAGTACTTTATATGCTTTGTATTAGCATGCATCACAACACAGCAGCACCACAACATTTACAGTGAAGTTATTCCAAAAGGGAATGCTGTATGATTCAGATGATGTGGCATTCAGATACGGGTTTCTCATTCCTTTCTACTTATGACAGAATGCACAAGCCAGTCTTAATTATAGATTGGTTACTATTAACCATAGCTTGGTAAGATTTGCTAACCCATTTTACTATAGCTGGAAAAATATCGTAATCATGAAGTTAAAAATCTGCGCTATACAACACTTGGAAGCACATGGAAGGATTGAATCCTTATTAAGGTAGTTTTTGCACACTTAAAAATACACCTTTTTTTTTTTCTGTATTCTACCAACTTGCTTCTACTGTATGCAGCAGTAGTACGCGTATTGCACGAAAGGTACTTCTAATTGCGTCTTAAGGGAGTTGTCTCCATGTAGGCATTAATCATGGAAACCAGGAATACCAAACATTATTAAAAGGAAATCTCTGTTTATCTTACCTCTGATCTCTTGACTGTGCTGTCTCTTCTCCAATTAGTTTTGGTCGCTGCATCTGCTGTACCCGAATCATCTGCAATAGCTGATCAGCCTCACAGTCTGGCAGGTCACCTTTTACTACAAATATGGAATAACCTGAGAAAAACAAATCGTAAGTCTACAGCATTAAGGTGCATGCGTAAACACTCTAAAATGCACACTATATGGAACACAATGATGTGCGATTTATTACAACGTAAGGCTCTACCTTTCATTATAAGGACTTGGGTTATTTCACTATTTCAATCATATAACTAAGGGTAGTTAACTGAACACATAAGTTCTAATAAATAATGATTATTACCTACTTTTAATTAATGAGATTTAACATCTGCAAGTTACTATTACCTTCCTGTTGTAATTGAGCCAAGAAAAGTGCAAGATATGTATCTGATATTAGTTCTGGACCCATCAAGAGAGAGTTCAAGTTAAACCACTGTAATTAAGAAAAAAAAGGTTTGAGAGAACAAATTAGCATAAAGATTACTTGGTAATCCATTTCTGTACATTGTGGTCATTTTCTATGATGGAATATCCGAGTAAATCTAGTAAAATAAATTATCAAATTAAAAGTCTTTTGAAGCACAATACCTACGCTGCTAAAGGTTACCCTTCAAATACTCTTCAGCTAAGAGGAGATCTGAAGCGGGGGGCAATGACTGCGTGCTCTCTCCCATTACTGAACACTGGTACCAGGCAAACAGATTAAAACAGATAAATCATAATATAATGGAAGAAGAATTATTTCAGATATCATTCTAAAATTCTGCTTAATCCTAGTTTTAAATCTGTTCAGAGACTAATGAAGGAAGAAACACTTCATAAGTTAATGCTGTATCTTAAGAAATTAATAGATACAGGAAGCAGAAGTTGAATTCTTTCCATGAAATACTTTCATTAAACATGCTGCCTTTAATAGCTGGCGATGCTGTAAACTATAGTTTACTTGTCTCTGAGATAATTTTTAAATTTAAAAATGAAGAAAAATGAACTCAAATTTAATATGCTGATAGTACAGCATAATATTACAATAGGGGACGCTTGAGACAAATACGCACAGATCATTTCTAGCTCCCTGAAGAAGAGAATTAGTCATTTATAATACTACTTCCGGAGAGAAAATAGATTCAACATGGATGACAGAATATTCTACCTGTAAAACCCCATATATATTGCAAACAATCTGAAGAACCTTTTTTATACCATATTCGTTCAATATTACCCAATTTTAACCAGGAAGCACCATTTCAGGTACTAGAAGGAGAATTTTATCTCCATTCTCACAAAAATGCATTTATCTAGCCAAACTTCCACGTATGCAGTCATACAGCTACAGTCAGGCCCATACTACAATTCACCTGGAATATAGGTAAGTGACTAGCTACCATTCTGTCATTCAGACACTTATTTGTCAAAAACACCCTTTGCCACTAGGAAAGGGTAAGACCATCAACAGTGTTGGAGTGGGGAATAAAAAGTTACGTAAACCAATACGACAGGAAGATTACAGATGAACCTTTAGAAGGGAACATGGGAGAGGAAGGTTTGGTAAACTAATTTCGCTTTAACTGTAACAGAAGAGAAGCAGGTCAAATCCAAGCCAACCTATTTTGTCTATTTTTTTCTCATTACTCTCTAGCTAACAGACACCTAGTATTGTCTTCACGTGGCTACAAGCCACAGGTACAAGCAAAAAAACATCCCCCATCCGACTTAGTATTCTAGCCCAAAATGTTTTATCTCACAAAGTTCCACGCAACATGGTTGTATAGATAATAAGGAACATTCCCATACCTTTAAGAGACCATTCAGCCTTTTCAATATGAAATATACAAAAATTGCCTGTAAACATTAGCCATATTTTAAAACTAAAGCAGAACAGCAGAGTTTAATTTGTTTACTCACAGGTGATTTTTTTTTTTTTAAATTTTTGTTTGTTTGTTTTTTTAACCTGGATGACAACATAGGTAGCCACCACTTGCAAACTGAACCAAATCAGTCAAGAGACCCCTGTCCACTATTGTAGAACCTAAAAGCTTATTCCATGGATGTTTTCTATGACAAAAAAACACCTGGAAAAAAACCAAAACCCAAACCATCTTATAAAAGCTTATGCAGTATGATCCAGAACAATGACTGGCTACTGAAATAAAGCACTGCATTGGTGTTCCAAGGGACATGGACATGACTTGCGTGATTATATATGGACCACATACTTGTATGGCCATCCCTTACCTTTAATAACTGTTTTCTGCTTATACTACAACTGTTTCAGAAAGTTTTCTAAAGTAGTGCGAAGTTGTGATTCTACTTTCCCCAACCTTATCCTGATGGGGTACTCTTAAATACAAGCAATCGCAAATACCCAATACATTTGAAATTTGAGCTTTTTCTTATACCTACTGTCCATTTAAGCAAGCAAAAATATTTTTGCAATGTCAATAATTTAGTGCATTAAAATAAGTTTGCTTCCTACAAGGATCCTAATCCTTGCCTAGGACTCCCTCCTCCCCCCCCGTAAATTTTTTCTGCTGTTTTTCAAGCAAAAAAGAAAGAAAAGAGCTTAGGAAGTCTCACACACTACCAGAGATGCAGCTCCTTTGAGGACAGGTTCACTGGGGAAATGATCCTAGGGTCTTTTCCCGGGCTAACATTCATAAAAAGCTGCCTGGCATTTTAGTGATATAACAAACATTTACTCTTTTTTTTTTTTTTNTAAAAAACTTTTTTTTTTTTTTTTTTTTTTTTTTTTAATATGGAATACTATTAAAGCAAATTGCAGCAAAAGCTCGCAGAAGGCCAGCACACGGTCTACTTGCAACCACTTTTCCACCCCCATTCTGAAGTCAATTTTTAAATAAAAAAAGACAATGTCACCTGTTTTCCTAACTTTCGAACTGTAAACCAGTGTTCCTTATAATTACAAATAAATGATTTTTCATTTCTGTAAAAAGAAAAACAAAAGGTATAGAAAAAATTAAATACTCTAATATTGGAGTGTATATTAATGTTTAAGTTATTTTTTATCACTAATTTAAACTTACAAAATTTCAGTAATACAACTGTTGCTGTTAGAGTACTCATACTGCTTTTTTAACACTTCGGAAGTTGTCAACGTTACTGACATTTCCATATACCTGTGATGCCACAGATACTGAGATCTCATGAAGGCACAGAGGACAATACTCACACACACCCCCGAAAGGAGAAAATTAAAGACAGACGGGATAATAAAAACATCAGAATGCAACAGAGCTTGAAATAGTAATTTTAAAGAAAGATTTAAATCATAGATTAAGAGTATTATTTTTCTGTAAAATGAAAGCAGGGTGCTAAGAAAAAAAGTCTTACATAGGGTCGATCCCAAGCCTCTGATACTCTGGACTGTTGAAGAGGATTAGTTCTAAACCCCAAACTTTCAAGGCATTGCTTATGACCTGTCAAAAAATAGAACTTTTTATGAGTCAAACCAGTCAAATCTAAATTTAAGCAATGCTATAAACAATTATACTGTTTTCATAAAACTTAGATTTCAAAACATTTCTAGGAAACCTAGGAATCACATTAATCAAAATGCAACTGTCATGAATCTATATGCAAACATACTATGCACACTATATCTAAGGGGAAGTAACAAAACCAGGATTTAACTGAGATGTGTTAGTAAGCTTACTCCCCCAGACAAAGCTGCAGCTTCACCTCCTACAGGCACTTCATAACTTGTCATCTCGCAGCTCTCAATGTACTGCACCGCCCTCCCTCCCCCCCCCAGTACAACGACATCCTTCCCCACAGTAACTATTGGAAATTTTGCACCACTGGATTATCACAGGCTCAGTCAGGTACATTAGCACACACACTTTTACAATCACTCTTTAAAGCTCTCTGAAATAACGCTGTAAGAAAGTTTTAGTTAACAATTCATCTTCCGTTCAGTGAGCCAACTACGCAGCAAGTGAGCAAAGCAATGACAGGAAAAAAAAAGTAGAATATGAGGAAGCGCTTTTTTTTTTTTCCAGCTTCAGTATTGAAGCAGCCCAATCAAGCAAACAAGAAATGCCAAACTGTTAATGGTCTTCCACTGAATAGAAAAACAGCCCTGTCCTGCCATAAGGAAGGGGATTCTGGAACATTGACAATCACCTCTGAAAGCTCAGGAGACAGACGAAGGTGCAAAGCATTGCCTACAGCTCTCGTCTAGAAACATGCCCCAATTCAGTGTTCAATACCTTTTGTTGTTCTGGTTTAAGTATTTCTTATTAACTACTTTTCCCTTCTGGTCCTTAAAAAAAAAAAAAAGAAAAAGAAAAACCCCAGCTCTAAAGTGTCTGGAGTGTGTTATAAAAAACGGGAATGCAGACATTGCAGCTTTTTCCATTCGGCAGATAACCCTGTAACCATTGCCCAGGGCTTTACAGTTTATAATTTGAGAAAATCTCAAATCTGCTTCTTCACCTGTCGTCTACGGGAACCAAGGTCCACACCTGAAGTCCCCATAAGAAGCAACTTCGAAATCAAGCTTATTGTCTGCAGGTGACACAGTTTTTCCACAGTGTGACACAGAGCCCGTGCTTCTCCTCTGTGTTCAGGGGCCCATGAACTGAAGAACTGCGAGTCACTGCTCTTAACGGAAAACTGAAGATTTAGAAGTCCAGCGCTTAATCACACTAAGCCTATAAACTGGAAACTAGATGAAAAAGCTCAATGCCGTTTAAATTTTATGAGAGAACATATATTGCATAAATAAAAAAAGTCTGTCAGTAAAGAGCCGTGCTTACTTGAATTGAGAAGAATCCACTATCATCCATATTTACAGAAGGCTGCTGCTCAGTGCGAAGTTAGGAAAGAGAAAAGGAAAAAATGGTGTAAGCATATAAGATCAGAAATAATTCAGTTTTGAGAATAAATATAATTGCACATACTTAAAGCAACAACTAAACATATCCTAGTCTGTAAGGTTAATTACCATGCCCAAATAAGCTTATTAATTAAAAATGCAAACCTTTAAATTAGAAACGCTCAGTGCTTAAGAGACAGACAGGCATGGGAACTTCTGTTCCTATCTCTGCCACTGGCTTACAAAAGGAAAAGGCAAATCGCTGATCCTCCCCTTGCCATGCCTGACCTTCCTACCTGTAAGACGAAAATAAAGTCGCTTTTTATAGAATTACTGTAAAGCTATACTAGCAACATTTGAAAATGCCAAATTTAAGATATGTGAATGAAAAGACCTATAAATTTAAGAAGTTTGAGAAGCAGGAAATTAACCTTCTCTAGCTATGGAAGAACAGCAGGTCTGTGCTACACAAGATTGGCTTTCAGGCAAATATCAAGCAACCTCAAATTAAGAAGATTTTACCTGTAAAAACGTTCTATATTCTTCACTAGACACTCCTCCCTCTGCCATTCTCATTCTTTCTTCCTCATCCAACTGCTGTGCAATAGAGGATAACTCAACAGGACTAAAATATTCCCCTTGTAGCAAATTATTCAGACAGTGCTGAGCACACAAAGAGCCTTCTTGCTAACATTGGAAGAGAAAAAAAAATCAGAGACAACAACAAAAAAATCATGTTAATGCTTTGCTCTGTAAAATGACTCAACCGTTTCATTCTGGCAAACTCCCTGCCCTCCCCACTCACCCAGAATGCCACATAGTCTTCACATCTATTACGCTGCAAGCTATAGAATACACCCCTCCCGTCAATTTGATGGGGAAATAAAACCCAACCCAACCCACATTACTTCACTTCCTTTCAGGAAATAAATTTCATGTAAAAATGTTATTTTTGAAAGCACGGTAAAAATTGCCAGTGGCCTGACCAAATCACACACGGACCCTGCAGCCGTCAGGACAATGGATTCTGTCCTCTTCCAAATGACCGCAACATGAAAATGAAACAGTTTAGATCTCTGCTTCCCAGGAACAAGTGTTTTCTGCAACAGATGCTCTCTTTCTTTTTTAACTTTTCTTCCCTGCCAGGTGTGGCTATCGGCGATCTGCTCCCCACATGTGGCTAGAGAAAAGCAGACCATTTGGACTCTGGAGAGTTTTAAAACTATACATTGACAGAATTTATTTCCTTCACTTCAGGTTACTCACCCAGTTAAGGTTATAACCAATTTGTTTAGTGTTGATGAAGTGATTAGGAGCTGGAGGAGCTGTAAAGCTCATTTTCCGCGTGAAATTTACGTATAGGAGCTAGGTAAAAGAAGCTAGTGCTACTGGTTCTAAAATCTTGATGTCAATGATGGGGTGACAAGAAAAAAGAAAATTAAATTCAGCACATTAAACAACAAAAATATTTTTGTTGCTAAAACATTTAAGTGGAAAACACTTCAGATACTTTGTTGCATATCCAGCACATGGGAGATAATAGAAATCTAATATAGCATTTTTAGACTGTCAACCCAAATTAAAAATGAGTAAATTAGAAACGTCAGTCATGATTTTGCAGCACAAATTCAAAAATATCTAGTCTGAATGAGTGCATGTCAGGCTCCATCATTCTCGTAAGTGCAGATAAAATACTGCCTTGTAAAAAAACAACAAACAAAAAACCACCAAAACCCAAACAACCAAATTACAGTTCCCCATGAAAACAAACTTTTCTTCACAAATAACTAAACTACAAGTGCAAGACAAGATTAACATCAGTTTTAAAATCCTGCTTTTCTCTTTTGTTTTAATCAGCCCTCATTTTTAGTTACATTAAGGCCTCTAACTTGCATGCGCTCCATTTAGAACAAAACTAAAACCCCTCAACAAAAATAAAGAACGCCCCTCCCTCCTTCCAAACACAGAGAAAAGAAGAATACAAGAGCAGGCCTTGGAGGAATATTCTTTAACCTTCCAGGAAAGCCTCATAAAAACGATACGCACAAGTCTCCCATGATCTCCCTCCCAGCAGGAACCTCCAAAGTTCCCTTTATCCCAGGTAACAGAATCTTCCTCGGGCTTCCTCCCTCAGTTGAGCAATGAGCTATTCAAGCTGGACTGGCTGTACGGCCAGGGTCCAACAGAATCCAGAAACCTCCTCCAGCTCCCGGCCTTCCCACAATAAGGAACTCCAGACTAAACACCAGCTCCCATCCCTTTGGGACCACATCCCTGCTGCTGGTCACGCGATAAAACCGCAACAGAAGAACCTGCTCAAGAATCACAGGTTTCTCCACCAGAAATACAGGCAACCAATTTAGAAAAAAAGAGCTATTAAAAAAAAAATCTTCGAAAGTGAGTTGTATTACAGGCTTAAATCTTAATTTCACTAAAAGGACCTTTCTGTATTTGTACAATTTTATCTTAAAGTAATAAACACTAATTTTTGTATGCAGAATTTGTATATATAAAGTGCAAAATGCAGAAGAGAAAACTGATCTTACAGTTTTTAACAGACATTAACTTCATTTTTTTGTGGGCAGACGATACCACGTCTTCCCCTAATCTGAAATCCCCTCTTTGAAACCTACCCCAACGTAACCTGCTGCCCTGCTTTCAGCGTTTTCAACCACTTGTGTCTTATCAAAGAAAGGGGCTCCTTAAGCCCCCTCCTTTAGTCCTACTTTCTGCAATTGTCATTCCTCTGTTAAAAAAGCCACATTGCTTAGATATTTATAAAGGCAATTTAACAAAACATATTTTTCCTGCCTTTTTAATGTAACACCTGAGGCACGCGGATTCAAGTCCGGGGTGTGCACATACGTGCAGCACTTTAAATATTTTGACAGGAACTGAGGTAGTGCACTTGATGCAGGGGGAAAAAAAAACCACAACAACCAACCCTTAAAAAAAAACAACAGAGGTTCAGTTAAGTTTTCCCTAGAATAATAGTAACAAGATAAAAATATTTGGTACTCCAGTTTAAAATAGGCATTGAGGTATAACTGTGTAACTAACTTACCAGGGACTAGTTATATCTCTCACATGAGACACCCGAGACTGTACCCTCCTTCCCCAAAACCTGTAGCAACTACAATCAGCTTGTAACTTGGAGTGTATTGTGGTGTCGCTCCAATTTCAGCAGAGTTATTAAACTACAAAGCAACCTAGCAATAGAAAAAGTCACCATTTCATGATGCAATAAGCTAGGTGCACTAGGGAGAAAAGAGAAAGGTACACCTGTTTTGAACTCACTTTCAAACCTAGAGTGGAACTCAAGGTCACTGTGGCAGAGGCTGTAACGTCTGAAATGCAACACCCACCCTCTGAAGAGCTGCTGTTTAACACCACAGGGCTTGCCGAGTTTTCCTACCCAAACCTAGTTTGAAAGAACACTCCTCAGGTTCTCTGGATTTCAGAAAAGTGGGGTTTTAATTTTTTTTTTTAAGAAGGTTGGACAGGTATCTTAGTTTCTTTGCCAAGTAAACCAACCATTATGCATGAGAACAGTGTACAAAAACTCGCGTTAATCTTCACACAATAAAGTGCAGAGGCCTTGACAAAGCACGTGAAAAAAAATCACAGTTATATTTGAATAGCATTAAAGCAGAAATATCTGGTGTTTGGGAGCCTAGACGAATCACAGCAGCATTTGTGCTCCAGCCGAGGAGACGCCGCTCAGCAGGCAGCGCAGCAGAGAAACCCGGGTTTCCTTCACAGCTCTCCCTTCCCCTGCTCCTCACAGGGCCGCGGCCGGGCGGAGGGCGCAGACCCAGCCCTGCCCGTCGCTGCTCCCCTCACCCCGGCCCGCCCGCTCGGCGCCAGCCGCAGCCGGCACCTTTCCCTGCCCGAGAGGAGCAGCCACCGC
>VYZM01017040.1:223797-236502 GCA_013398915.1 Dromas ardeola
GGGGCTGTCCGGCGGGTAGGGAATTTGTTGGATGGTCGCATCCAGAGGGTAGTGGTCAACGGCGCAGTGTCCCAATGGAGACCGCTGAGAGGTGGTGTCCCTCAGGGCTCCCTACTGGGACCAGTACTGTTTAATATCTTCATCAGTGACGTGGGCAGTGGCATTGGGTGTGCCCTCAGCAGATTTGCAGGTGACACCAAGCTGAGTGTGTGGTTGACACACCTGAGGGACAGGATGCCACCCAGAGGGACCTGGAGAGGCTGGAAAAGTGGGTCTCTGTGAACCTCATGAGGTTCAGCAAGGCCAAGTGCAGGGTCCTGCACCTTCGTCAGGGCAACCCCGGCATCAGCCCAGGCTGGGGGAAGAAGGGATGGAGGGCAGCCCTGCTGAGAAGGTCCTGGGGGGGCTGCTGGATGAGAAGCTCAACATGAGCCGGCAGTGTGTGCGCACAGCCCAGAAAGCCAACCGCTTCCTGGGCTGCATCAAAAGCAGTGTGGCCAGCAGGGAGAGGGAGGGGATTCTGCCCCTCTATTCCACACTGGTGAGACCCCACCTGGAGTACTGCATCCAGCTCTGGAGCCCTCAGTACAGGAAAGACATGGACCTGTTGGAGCAGGTCCAGAGGAGGCCACAAAGATGCTCAGAGGGCTGGAGCCCCTCTGCTCTGAGGACAGGCTGAGAGAGTTGGGGTTGTTCAGCCTGGAAAAGAGAAGGCTCCAGAGAGACCTCATAGCCCGTTCCAGTACCCGAAGGGGGCTGCAGGAGAGATGGGTACAAACTTTTAAGCAGGGCCCGTCACAATAGGACAAGGGGCAAAGGCTGTGATGTGCAGGGAAGCTGCTCGCAGATATGACCGCACTGAAAAGGGAGCTGGGATTTCACAGGGCTCTGGCTGAAGGAAACGTCCCTGCAAGTTATCCAGCACCCTGAGGCCAGAAATGTCAGGCAAAAGTTTCCGCGACCAGTCTGTGATGGTATCATCGGAGCCTCTTCTGGCCACTAACCTGCTGTCCCCATCCCCGTGCCAACAGGGAACCGGTACCTCCTGGAGCGCAGCCCTTTGTGGAGGAGGCTGCTCCAGCGTTCCAGACAGCACAACTGCTAGGCTGCAGCCCAGGGGACTTTTGCCGGAAGACTTCAGCCTTCTGCTGATGAGGATGGGTTGTACCTCGACGAGCTCATCCCTCTCAACCTGAACTGTGTCACGTGTGCCTTAAGGAGGACACAATCTTTCCATTATTTAATGACTCATGGAGCCAGCATCTTCCCCTGCACGGTGACAGCTCAGCTTCAGTGTGTGCTTTGGCATCTTGGGGTTTTTTTAATCAGCGCAACCTTGGACAGGAACTTTCAGCTCTAGCAAACCAAAAAGCACTGGGAATGGATGGATGGGTGTGTGACTTCATTGATGATGATACTACTTTTGTAACTGTAAGGTGCTCAGCGGAGCCCCCATCCTATCTGCCAGTGCAGCTGCGCTTTGGGGACCAAATACTCAGTCCGTTCACCGAGGGCGGAATGACTGCACACAACGGAGCTGCGTGGCAACCTGCCATTTGCCATAACGAAAGCTTCTGAGTACTGCCACTCATTTTAAAGCCAAGGCCAGGGAATTTTTTAGGCTTCTAATTTCTCAAAGCAGAAAAGCATTTTTTTCATCTTTTTTTTTCCATTTTGTTTTTTTTTTTGTTGTTGTTTTGGTTTTTTTAAGTGAAGGAAGAAAGCAGAGAGAGAACTCTTTGTCTAGCCAAAGCACTGTTCTCCGAGCATGTAAATATCACAGAGCCAAAGCCAAGTTGATTGTATAAATAGATTTACTTATTCTTTGTACAAAGGAGGTTGTCCTCACCAGTACAAAGTTAACAAAAAGGGAGGACCACTCCTACCAGGAAACATTGAAATTTGCACGCATATTTTAAACTCTTCTGAGTTCTATTTGAAATCTCCTCCTGTAAGAGTCCCCCTTTCCTACCCCGTATTTTTTTTAAAGCTGCTTCTGATTTATTAACTTTTAACTCTGTGAATTTGTTTCACAGTCTTATGGCCTGAGTTTTTAAGAGCGGTTGATAAATGTACCACAGCATATATGTGTATAATGTATGTGTGGACTGGAAGCTGTGATTCACTAGAGAAGGCTGCTTTTGCCCGGTAAGGTATGGCTGATGCAGATGTAGAGCGGTGAAGTGGTGCCCTCTGCCGAATCATGGAGCTGCTTTTTGAAGTGTGATGTTCTCTAGATGTTCAGGTGGGCTGGAGCCAAGATGCAATCAGGGTGGCTTTGCACCAAGTGCATGCTGTGCTGGGACACAAGTCCTTCTTGGCCTAAGTAAGGGGTCGCCGTGACTTCACAATGCTGTGGCAGGGATGAATTTTGTCCTGTGTTTGCAACTGAAAATGCAGCATGGCTCTTTCTAGTGTGGAGGAATGTGCAATAAGAAAGCATCGTGTCTGGAAAAGTCCTTATTTAACGCTATGTTTCTTCACGTGGCTCTGTGTCTAGACTTGACTCAAGAATCTCTGGAGAAATGTTGTTGTTCTCTTCCTTATTTTAAACGACCTTCCTGCACTTCTACATATGGTGGGTTTGATCTGTACACTACAGAGCCTCCAGGCTTGCTCTGCTCTTCCTGAAGTGTAGTAACGGGCATATGGCTGGCAACTCCATGAGGGACAAAAGCCCGTAGGAAGTAACTCCTGCTGGTTCTAAAGATGCTTGATAAAGGCTGGTACGATGTAAAATTCATTGTTCCTCTTTGAAGTCATCCCTGATTCTGCGCCAGCCTGATTTTGCAAATATTATTGCAATTCCAAAATAAGCTTGTATGGGAATAATTTTGTGAACTACTGAAACGCAATCGTGTGTCTCCAAGATGATGTTGAGAATTGCAAAAGATGCTGGAATTGTTGGGATAAATACTTGAGCATGGTGGCAGCATTATTCTAATAAAGTCATCTTGGTCCCTTTAGAACCACTGGGTTCTAAACCCTCGTTTTCATGATCTAATGTAAGTGAAGAGTCTCTCCCCTGTTTCTTTTGCTGGTTGTTGCATTACACGTAACACAAATGAGGAGACTCACCCCAAGTGAGGTGTCTCAGCCCAATGCACTTGTGTGCGGTTTGGCCATGTGTTTGTATAGACCAAGAGATACCTCACAAAACATCTCTTTGCTCTCAGTGGGGAAAATATGTTTACCGCTACTGCTTGGAGGGTAAAGCCTAGACTGAAATGCTTTGCATGGTCACCTCTGTGTTGTAAGAAAACAGATGTATTTTTCTTCCTCTGAATGAAGACTGAACCTCAACATTCCTTTTTTGATATATAAGCCATAGTTGTAAAAATGATTTTAATTTATTTAAATAATGAATTTTATTACTAAAAGGTCTGTCTGTGTGATGGTTTGACTAGAATCTGTATGGGGACAGCTATATTTGGACTGAACCAAGTGGTAAAAAAGAGAAAATGAGTATTAACTGCAGTATATGGCAGAAAAGATTGTTTTCTACATATTGGTCGTGTCGACAGATTACCCTTCCCTCTTTGTTGTGGGGGTTTATATAAGGGTGGTCGGTTTGTTGTTGTTTTTTTAGTCGGAGTGATCTTTTCATGCACTGTAAAGGGGCGAGCAAGAAATCATGCTTAAGTACTTATAAGGCACAGGGTGTAGAGGGTGAGAGGAACTAAAGATGAAGATAAATTAGGGTGAGTGATGCGAAGAGTTCAGGATTCGGTTCAGGTGTTCTGGAGGAAGGATGTAGGGAGGAAAATAACTTGGGGTAAAAAACCCAAACCAACATCATTGCAAGAAGCTGGCACTGGGCATCTTTTGGTGGATGGAAAGCACTGCATGATGGAGATGCTTCTATCTCCTGCACTTTAAATCCAAGGTGTCCTGCAAAACTGCCTGCTTCTGGCTGCTCCCACCAGTGAGTTCTGGCAGCGGGAAGTGATTGTTGAGTCCTGAATGCTGCCTAAGGGTGTTGTTTTGTGTGAGAAATTTGGAATGGGTTACTGTTAACCTGGGAAGATTTGGGGAAGGCGCTTGTAAAATTGTTGTTGAAAACAGAATGAGTTCAGTTTTACGCAAAATGTTTAGATATAAGGTTTCATTTTTCTCATTCATCTTTTTCAAATGGATAAAATGAGAAAAATGTTCTTGTGTGCCACCTTATCCTTCTAGTGTCCAAGTGCTGCTGTCCACGTCTTCAACAGTGTCAGTTTTTGTCTTCAATGTAATGCTGTCATACCAGTCTCCAAAGACAAATGTGTGAGTGCGTGATCTTCTAATTGTGAATTCATATGATCTGCCAGGCTGCAGGTCCTGGACTATACACACGTTGGAGCTGACTGGCTGAAGCCTGCTGTATCCTGCTTCTGCCTGACTCCCATTTGTAAGTATTTTAATCCGCAGTTCACATTGTTCAAGGCCTGACTCTGGATTTTCATCAAACCACTTAAGCTTGGCCCAGTCCTTGTGTGCAAACGATTCTTCTCGATCAAAAATCAGTGGCATCTTTGTACTGAGAGAAAGCCTAATGATGGGGTTTATATATGTGAGTTCTGCACGTGTCACCAAACGGTGCTTGACATAGACCTGTCCTGGCACTTGCAAGGGAGTAAGAGTTTCCATAAACTCAGAGAGTTTGGACAGTCTCTGCATAATCCCGTCCCACCCAGACAGGAAAGTTTTCATGTCACAGGTCTCTATGCAACAGCTTAGCTCCTCCCGACCTCGTTCCAGCTGTTCTAACAGCTCGGTTAAAAGCAACAGCTGGATTTCAGTCTGTTTTTTTCCCACTTGCTTCATCCTCTCCCATTGGATGGTGTCTATTAGTTCTAAGATGTCAATGCGACGCACCTGGAGGTTATGGTCTCTCACAGTCATGTGTTTGGGCTCAATCTCCAAGTAAAAGTAACACTTCTTCAGAAGCTCGACATTGTTCCAGTGGTGCTGGAGGTTCTGGAGGCTCAGGTCGGAGTGCAGGAACTGCAGAACAAGGTTTCTCCTTTCCAAGTACTGCTCCCAGCTGGCATTGCCATCTTCTCCACCGTGTGCAGTACTCTCTGAACTGCTTTCAAATTCATTCCAATTCACAGCCATGGTTCCAAAGCTCAGTTGTTTTGTAAGCAGCAATAATAACATTAAGAACCAAAGGAAAAGCAGTTGTGAGGGAGTATAATCATGGCTGTGACTCTTCTCTCCTCTCTTAATTATAAAGCTTAGCTTATAAATCTACGGATGGGAAAGAACTGGTAGAATAGGTGTAGTTCCAGAGGAATTTTCCTTTATAGTTGTATGGTTTCTAATGTTTTCTATAGTCTTACATATTCCAACCCACTGGTCTCCTGCTACCCCTCCCTGCCCACCCCCTTGAGAGGTTCTACCTCTGCTTAATAGATTCACTGTCAGGAATTATTCTCTGATATACTCTGCCAAAATGTCTCCCTATCTTATTATCTTCTGTTTCATTCTAATTAGATGCCTTTGTACTCCTGTAAGCCATTTCTTTCCATTTTTCTACATCTCAGTTTATTTTTCTCTCTTTGTAATCTGCCACGCCGTTGAGGTTTGAGACCCATCTGAGCCAGTTCCTACAGCTACACAATCACACCGCCCTCTGCCCCCCAGGTGAGCTGCTATGCAGCAGCCAGAACCATGCAATAGACTGAGTGCCACCTCAAAACAGCTTTCAAGTTTTCCTTGCACCTCTACCTTCAACAGCGGATTAACAGTCATAACCTGGCACCATCATCACTTCAGCCCAATACATCACAGTATTTTTGTGACCCCAGTCAGACTGCAATGATATGATCTAGCGATGGGTAACTTTCCTTATTATATGTAATTTTCTGGTTATAATTATTTCAGTTCTTGTAGTATCTAACTGGGATATTTTAATTCTTACATGTCTTGTCAAAGCTAGATGGTGGTATCTAGTTGACAAAGCAATTTTTCTTACCCTCATTTTCCCTAAATACGTAACAGAACTAATAGCACTTCCTCGTAGGAATTTCAAGCATTTGTGAACCTGTCAGATGTCTGGCCCCTAGCTGCACTACAATTTACACTAACTCACTCATTTGCAGCAACTTTTTTTTCCAAGAGACCTGTCAACTTAAAAAACAAGCTTTCAGAACGATGTGGCTCCCTAGAACAGCTGTTTGCTCACAGAGCTGAGATTGTGCTTGTTTTCCCTTTCTGTTTTTATATCCCTTTTTTTCTTGCCAGAAATGGCTGTTTTCCCAGTAGCGCTGCTATGTTTGCAGCCTGGGAGCCTGCAGTTGCCCAAGCCTGGGGCTGCATGTCCCTGGGCTCTCCCGGGCCAGGGCTTGGAAGGGGTGGAAGGGGGCACCAAGGGAACCAAAACCACCCCAACACCTTCCCTGTGGCTCAAACCCAGCCCCCTCATGCCGGGGAAGCCACCACCTCATACTGCCCCAGGCTGGGGGACAAGCCCTGGCCCCCCCAACCTGCCTTACCCTGCCCCACTGAGCCCTGATGCACCTCACCAGGCCCTGGGGAGCTCCATCCAGTGGCCCTGGCCTGGCCACGGTGACGCATTGTGGCATGCGGGGCCAGTGCTGGGGGTCCCTGCCTGTCCTCGCCACTGCCCAGGCCTAGGGAGCCATAGGCAAATCACCCGGGGACGAGGCTCCAGCATCTTGGGTGGATGTGGATGCTGTCCCCATTCCCTGCAGTTGGTTTCCACCCCCAGCTGTGCCCCGGCTGGCGGCGCTGAGCCCCCCGCACCCACTGATGTCTCCCTCAAGCCCCTGCTTTTCCTGTGATGCTTTTTGCTCTTGGCAGTAGTGGTTTGTGAGGACATACCCCAATTGTCTACAGGGCTGTAGCCCTCAAAATCATTTGTACCTTCTCCTCCATAGATCTCCATAATCTGCTCCTCAGCTGCCCCCTGCCGCCTTCACCCTCGGGTCCCCGGGGAAAAGTGGTACCTTGTGTCGCTGTGGATTCAGTGACACCAGGCCATCCCTGAAGCGAGATGGCTGCGTGTGTTAGGAGAGGAGCACAGCCACGTTCTCCTCTGCCTGCTTAATTAGTGGCATCTGTTTCTATACCGACAGCGGTGGCTCAGATGACAATGACTGGCTCCTGTAGTCACAATGTAATGCATCTCCTGGCGCTGGGCAGGGGGTCGGTGCGATCCTGGGCTGGGCGTCCTGCAGTTCAAGGTGTGGGAAGGCTCCGTCCCCCACCCCAGGGCTGTGCCTGGGCCGTTTCCCATCATATCAGAGGGCAGGGAAGAGAAGAGCAGAGGGGCCGAGGGCTCTGTGCATCCCCCTTAACAGGCACATTTTGTTTCGCTCCCATCTTGTGCCCTTGCTGTTGCAATGGGGCTGTGGGAGTGCTAAGCAGATGAAAGGACCACGTGCTGAGGACTGTAGGGTTTGTGATCTTTGCGGCATCCAAAATACGATTTCCAAAGCTTTGCTTCCCTGTGTGAGATGTTGACATTGCTCCTCCAGCATGTTTCACCTCCGCTCTATGAAGCTAGGCAGCAGCCTCAGCATTTTACGAGCTCCGAGGCCAACGAGCCTACCTGAGCTGCTTCACTGTGGGCTGGTTTAAGAGCTCTCCCCTCTCTGCAGAGCCCAGATCTCAGCAGCGAACTGCGGGGGTCACGGCCTCGAGCCACCGGTCTCTGGAGAGAGAGATGAAGTAGTTAAGGCAGGACAGCCAGAAAATGGTAAATGCAAGCTCAGTGCAAGGTGCAGTGAGTGCAGCATTGAGCAGAAAAGTTGTCTCCATCCTGAGACGCCTTATGGCCGTGCTAGTGGCACTCTGCAGGGTGGCCGTGGTGAAGCACCATGCCAGCACAGGGCTGCCCTGTTTCTCCCACCGCAGGCTCAGTGAAACGCTGAAGAAACGTTTTTGGTTTTTTTTTTGAGGAAACACCAAGCTCAGCCCTGACCCTCTGATCTCCAGTGACATCTCCTTTCCCCACTGAGCTGGGGCTAGGACAGGCCACAGGCGAGAGGGCCCGGCTCCCCCTGGGGTAGAGGACACGGAGCTGCTGCTGGGGGGCAGCGCAGCCACACCAGGCAGGGCACAGACCAGGTATTCCGTCCCCAGGGGCTGCCCTGGGGCCAGCGCAGGGACAGGAGAAGGCTTGAAGACGAGCGCACGGAGCTGGATGGTCTTTGCCAATCCCATCCCTGTAACGTTCAATTTTGCACCGATGACAGGAAAATTTTTTCTCTAAGGATGCCAGATTTCAGGACTAACACCGTTGCTGCCGTCATCTTGCTGCTGACGCTCCTGGAAAGGCTCCTCCCTGTCCTCGCCAAAACATTTGGGAGCATCTCTTGGGAAGGTCCGGGCGGCATTGCACTGCTGTGCTGGTAGGGTCCATGGAGGAGCTGGGACCATCCCCTGGATCTCCCTGGACGGAAAATGCATCTGGGGCTGATGCACCAGGGGGAAACACTTGTGCATGTCCCACCATCCTGTAAGAGACAGCTTGTGAATTCCCTGAAACAAATGGTGAGAGATGATAGGGAGGGTGAGAAGGCCCCTCCTTGAATGTCTCAAAACACTCACAAGGAGATAAGTAATGCAGGCCTGGTGTTCAAAGAACTGATAAGGCTCACAGGCACGTGAAAAACAGTGGGAAGACTGCCTTGTGAAGACAAGACAGTTCAGCCACTTGTGTGATGAACTTGTTAGTTCTCTGTCGGAGGCCATAGTGTCTGAAAAGTGACCTTTGCCTCATTATCCGTGAAATGCATATGAAAGTGCACATCCTGCATATGCTAATGAAGATTACAGACATCATGCTAAATATGTATGACTATAGCTCTTATCTCCCCACCCAATCATGCTACACATCACCTGGGCAGGGGAAAAACCTGAGAAACCTAAGGCTGCCCCATAACGAGTGGGGCGGGCCATGCTAATTTGGCAAACATAAAGGGGAGGAAGACTAGCACAATGGGGGATTTTTGTAAAGAGAACAGTGCTCCTGAGTGCTACAGAGAAGAGTGCTCCTACAAGACAGACAGACAGACACCCACCCACCCACCCCAGCCTCGCCCCCACGGTTGACTGGCTTAACGCTGGAACTAGGATTGGTGATCTCTTTATCACTGATTTTAGTTTAGACTTGTTCTGGCAGCTTCTTCTTGGCTCCATCCTCTCACTTCCTAGGAGCCATGGAGAATGCCTGTGGACAGGTTAAAAACAGGTACTTTATAAAATTGTGTGAGACTTCAATACACAGCTGTTCATCTTTGATGACAAAAGTTCATGTTTAAAGAGAGAATGAAAACATCAGTTAAGAAAAACTGAGAGTAACAGGTGTGTTCTGTGTACCTGTCAGAGCACTTCTGTTTTGTATAGAACAAGGGATGCTTTATGCTACACCAAAAAAAACCCACATTAAGAACAGTGATTCGATTGCCTAGCCTGAACTAGATGGTTTGTTAAGCTGCACACCTTGGTGGATGGGACATCCATGTTCTTGTTAGTGAAGCAGTGGTTCCAGTATTTTATTTGATAACTAATTTAATTTAAAGCTCTGTGTGTAGTCCTGAGCTACTTTAATAAATGGGGATGCCGCGTAAATCCTAGTAGAGCTAGTTCTTACTGACAGTAAGTACTTCACCAGTTGAAGACTTTCTGAAGCAACCAAACAATTGCAGTTATCTATTATCAAATGTAACATGGTTTATTGTCAGGAGTAATGGCAGCAATCACCCAACCAATTTAAAGTGAGAAATTTCAAGAGGCCCAGTCTTAGCTGCTCTCCAGTATTTAGAGCACAAAACAAGCCAAGCTACAAAGAAAAAAACTGTATTTAGCTGTAATATTTATTCTTCTGTGTTTTCAAGAATGCTCAGATTCCGAAGGTTTTTGTGGTTCTTCAGAAAGTCTTGTACTTCTGATGACTATGTAAGCAACATACAGATCTACAACATGCTGCTTTTTTTGTTTGGGTTTTTTTTTTTTTAACTTAGTTTATGAAGAATAAAACCATTCCATCACAAAGCAGCTTGCGTCCATGATTCCATTTTCTGAGAAATTTATCTGCCACTTTGGGAACAAGAATCTCTTTATAAAATATTCAGCTGTAAAGAATTCAGAGCACAGACCCGTGGAATGAATTTCTCTGAGGTCTCCCACGAATACCTCAGTGCCGATTTGATTCGGCTACTAATGTGACAATTCACATGGAAAGAATTTAACTTCCAATACATGAAAACACCTTTAGGAAATGTAACAAAACAGACGGTTTAGTGATAAGGTCTGCAGTGTTGTTTTTTGACCACAAGCCTGGTTACTGCCCCTGCTTGCTCAGGAACTGTGTCACAAGCACTTGCAAGAGCCAGGTTCCCACAGCTGCACTATCACCTCGTCAGCCACCTGTGACATCACAGGCACAAAGGCAGGCTCCCGTGCTGGCCCAATCAGGGACAAAGCCAGCAGTGACATAAACACCTACACAATCCAGGTTCCTGTGCCTGCCACATGGGCTACAGCGCCACCAGTGACATTAAAACAGCAGCATAAGCCTGACTCCTCCACCTGTCATATTAATTACACCGCCAGGTGTAACATCATACAGAACTGCATGATCAGGTTCCATCAATACTCAATTAAAATTCCCACCACCTGTGACATCACAAGCACCTGCCCAAGCCAGTTTCCCATACCTGCCCTATCAGGTACTAGGATGGCAATGACATAAATGCCTGCACAAACCAGATTCTTGCACCTGCGCCATCAGGAAGTGTTACACAAGTGACATAAACACTTACACAAGCCAGGTTCCTGCACCTGGCAATCAGGAATTGTTCTACAAGTGACATCAGAAGCACCTGCACATGCGAGATTCCCATTCCTGATCTGTCTGCAATGTCCCCTTATCAGCCTAAAAACACAGCTTTCAACCCTGGAAGCAAAGCTTTGGCCCCTAAAAATGAGGGATTTGGGACCTAATGAGCTGTTTGGACCCTAAAACCGAGGGTTTGGACACTCAAGATACAGTTTAGAGCCTAAAAACAACTGTCTGGATCCTAAAAATGCCCCTTTGGAGCCTGAAAATGAGGCTTTGGAAACTAACGACATGGCTTTGGACTCTAAAAAGGAGACTTTGCAAACTGAAACAGAGCCTTAGGACCATAAAAATGAGGCTCTGATCCCTAGAAGTGTGGCTTTGGGCCATAAAAATGTGGATTTAGGTCCTAAAAATGAGGCTTTGGGTCTTAAAAATGAGCATTCCGTCCATAAAATCAGGAGCTGGATCCTACAAATGCTGCTTTGGAGCCTGCAAATAAGGCTTTGGAAACCAAAACTAAGACTTTGGAAAGTAAAAATGAGGCTTTGGACACTACAGATTTGGACCATAAAATGAGGCTTTCTGCCCTAAAAGTAAGAGTTTAGACTATTAAAATGTGGGCCCTAGAATAATGGCCCCTATGGGGCACTTGGAGGGCCCTGGGATCCCTGCACAGTGTTTGAAGGTCCTTAGAGGAAATCTGGAGTCCCTACAGGGCACCTGGGTTCTCCGGAGAGCATTTAGGGTCCCTATGGGGTATTTGGGCGCCCCGGGGCGGAACGGTAGGGCAGTTAACGGCCGGGCTGACCTCCCCGCCGGCAGGGGGCACTACACCGAGTAACTGCTGCGGCTGATCGCCCAGCCCCGCCTGGACGCTGCGCCCCGCCGCGCGCCGGCCGAGCTCGGGCCACGCCCCGCGGGGGCGGAGCCCTCCCCTCTCTGCGCGCTGGGGGCGGGGAGAGCGGCGGGGCTTAAGGAGGCGGTGTCGGTGCCAGGCGGCGTCACGTGATTTCGCGGAAGCGGCGGAGCGGAGGTAAGCGGCTGGAGGTGGGTGGCCCCGTCCCCGCGGGTCCCCATGGTCCCCGTCCCCGGGGGTCCCCGTGTCCCCATAGACCTGGTGCACATGTCCCCACGGTCCTGCGGTCCCTGTCCCCACAGTCTCAGTTTCCCTGTCACCGCAGTCCTGGTGTCCCCGTGGTCCTGATGTTGACGTCCCCATCGTCTTGGTATGCCCATGTCCCCATATCCCCACGGTCTCGGTGTCCATGTCACCATAGACTGGGTGTACTTGTCCCTAAGTCCCCACAGTGCTGATGTCCATGTCCCTACAATCCCCATGTCCTCACAGACCTGGTGTCCATGTCACCATGTCCTCACAGGGTGTCCTCACATGTCCCCATCCCTGTGTCCCCATGGTCCTACTCTCCATGTCCCTGTGGTCCTGGTGTCCTCACGTTCCCATGTCCCTTGTCCCCAAGTCCCCACAGACCTAGCATCCAGTGCCCATGTCCCCATGGCCCTGGTGTCCCCATGGTCCCAACGTCCCTGTCACCACATCATCACAGACCTGCTGTCCCTGCGGTCCTGGTGTCCATGGTCCATGTCCCCAAGTCCCCACAGACCTGGTGCCCTCACGGTCTTGATATTAATGTCCCCCTATCCCCTGGTGACAGGGGTCCCCAGGATGGCGGGGCACAGCGGGCGGCGGCTGCGTCCCTGGCTGGTGGCGCAGGTGCAGAGCGGCCACTTCCCCGGGCTGGTGTGGGACGACACCGATCACACGGCCATCCGCATCCCCTGGCAGCACGCAGGCAAGGGCGGCGCCAGGGGCGGGGCCTGCACTGCCCTCTGCCAGGTGACATGGGCGGGGCCTGGGGGGGGGGGGGTGGGGCTCGGGGGGGGGAGGGTGA
>VYZM01017040.1:241026-326339 GCA_013398915.1 Dromas ardeola
GCAGCGGGCACGGCGCTGCCCCCCCAGTATCGACCTCATGCGCCCCCGGCGGTGAGTGAGCCCACGGCATCCCATAGCCCCCCCGTGCTGCCCCGTGGCACCCCAAATTGCCCTATGGCACCCCAGCGCTGCCCCACAGTGCTCCATAACCCCCCCAACACTGCCCCACAGCACCCCCTAGACCTCCAGCATTGCCCCATAGACCCCCGACAGTGCCCTATATCCGCCTGATATTGACGACAGTACCATGTCCCCCCCCAAAACTGCCCCATAGCACCCCAGAGCCCCCTAATACTGCCCCATAGGCCCACTGTACTGCCCGACCCTGTAACTGCACAGCAGCACCCCATAGCTCCCCCAAACTACCCCACAGCTGGCTCCCCAGTGACAGACAGGACATGGCAATGGGGGCTCTGCCTGGCCATGGGGCACTGTCACCCAGTGATGCCCAGGGACACTTGCTCAGATTCAATTAAAACCCAAACCACTGTCAGCCAGGTTCTGGGTCTATGTGACGTGTTCCTTTGAAGGCTAGTTCGTCAGCTATAAATGCATGAACTCCACACCCTACAGATCAAGAACAACATCAATGATTTTTGCATAGTTTTTCTTTATTACACAGCTGTTTCTCCCCACTCCAGAGCACAATATCTGGGGACAGGAGTTTCTCACCGCTTATGGACTAATGGAATTCCTGGACACCTATTAGTCATGTAATTACATCTTCTGAAAAGTAAGACTGGAAATTAAACTAGCCCCGATGGATTGCAGGTGTCCTGTTCTGTAGCTTTACATATTCTCTCAAGATAAACCCCATAATCCTGTTCTTCCACCATGTGACATAAGACGATGAATCAAACGAAAATATTTTCCATCTCATCAGCAGCCTTTATTTCCACGTAACTTCTTCACCAGGCTTCAGCTCTCTGTGTGGAAAGGAAAAAATGGAGGAAAGAGACTAAAATTAGGATAATTTTTTTAGAATAATTACTAATAAGTGCAATTAATTACTCTAGAATACCTTAATTTTGAGTTATGCATAAATTTAACTTTCCTTGCAATCATTGTCAGCTAAAAATCTTTCAATTTTTCTTTTCTTTCCAAGCTTCAATGGATTGAGTCGTCTTAACAACCTACTACCAATTCGTCATGCTGCGCGGCATGATTTTTTTTCCTGCTGTTTCATTAGCCCTATGGTCTAATAAAGAATTAGGAGACCTGACACAGATGAGGCAATGCATTATGTCATCTAAACTCTCCCCGAGAAGTCAGCCATAAGGCCAAACGGATCAGTGTGTATAATCGCACCTCCAGTGAAGATAACAGCAGCTGCCAACACAAATGTTAATTTTCAAAAACTTGGTTATTATTTTTAAATGACACAAATTTATAAAAGTATTTAGTTAAAAAGTGCTTTGATCATTTTAAAAATTTGCTATAAGCCACTGAAAGGTTGAAAATTAAAATTTAAGCCCTGTGTTTCCTGTTGAAGTTTTAGAGAGACGAAAGGACGTTTCCCACGCTGCAGGACGCAGAACGAGCCTGTTGGCAGTGAACGAGCCTGTTGGCAGTTAACGACCCTCTCGCTCCAGACGGAGGCGGCTCCCGAAGCCCCAGCTGTCAGGGGACATCAGTGACCTCAACCCTTCACCAACGCTGGCTGAAAGTTTTTTGGGCTTTCTTCCCTTTAATATTTTGACAACATCACCATTTTATTTTTTTCATACTTAACACTCTCAAAAAGACCAGAGAAGCACTTTGCAAAACAACGGGGTATCCCCCAGAGGCAGGGTGAAGCCTACCTCCGGTACAGCTGGCTCTTGTTCCTGAAGGCAGACAGCTTCTCGTCGTTCATCCTGTCCAAGTAGCATCCAATCACGAATCCCAAGGGAACGAGGATGTGGACCCAGTGGTCCCGCACAGCTTGGGCGAAGTTCACCATGGCTGCTAGAGAGAGCAGCGGGACAGAGCAGAGTTAAAATCTGATAAATCCCGAGGGATCTGTACACAGGAACTGCTGCACGCCCAGCGCCTCAAATCCCGCTCGGATGTTAGAGCAGCCTAACGAACAGGAGGGCTGTCGGAGCCATCCTGCGGGACACGGTGAGCTCGCAGAGACACCTGTGGGTCTCAAATCCGTACATAGGTCTCCCAGAAATACCCCTCACCAACTCCCAGCCCCGGGAAATCAGGGTTTATCCCAAACAGGAGAGAAATATGACATCTCTTACGACATCTCTGTGAAACAGCTCCGTTTAAATGTTCTGGAGTCATTTACCCGTTAAAGTAACTCTAATGATATCACCTATGGGTACCCCACAGCCACCCCATTTCACCTGTGGGTGACCTGTGGTCACCCCATGTCACCCAGGGATGTCCCACGTCACCCATGGGTGTCCCACAGCTACTGCGTATCACCTGTGGGTCACCCAAGGCCACCCCACATCGCCCGCCAGTGTCCTACAGACACTCTGTGTCACCCGTGAATGCGCTAGGGATGTCCCACGTCACCCAGGGTCACCCCATGTCACTCGTGAGTCATCCAGGGATGCCCCACACCACCCACGGGTACCCCATGGCCACCACGGTAACAGGGATGCCCCATGTCACCCACGGGTGCCCCCATGGCCAGTACAGGCCCTTCAGGGGTGCCCCCACGGCCACCCATAGGGACATCCCACGTCACCCACAGGTGCCCCCGTAGGGACACCCCAAGTCACCCAGGGGTGCCCTCGGCCACCCAGGCCGCTGCCCAGGGCTCGGGCCGGCGCTCACGGTGCTGACCCACGACAGGGCCCGGCCGGCCTCCCGGCTCCGCTGGGCGCGGAGAAACGCTGCCCCCGGCCCGCCTAGGGACCCGCCCGTGCCCGCTGAGCTCCCGGTGAAGGCCGGTACCACGGCAGGGCGCCCCCCCGCCCCGTTTCCCCCCCCCATTACCGCTCCTCGCCGCCGCCGGGCCCCGCGCAGCGGCCACACCAAGGGCAGCGGGCGGCACCAGCAGGCCGGGAGAGCCCACAGGCCGCGCAGGGGGTGGGGGAGGCGGGCGCTCCCCCCCGGCCGTGCGGCAGTGGTGCCGCCCGCTGCCCTTTCACCCTCCCGCCTCCTTCTCCCCGCCTCCCTAAGATGGCGGAGGGCGCCGTGCCGGGCGGAGGTGGTGGTTGCGCTGCCCGCCGGCCCTGAGGGAGGCCTTGAGGCAGGTAGCGGCGGTGGCTCGGGGGGCAGCGCGGCGGGATGGTCCCGGAGCCACCGAGGCGAGCTCCCCCTTCCCTTGTTCTTCTTCCTCTCGGCTCTGAAAGGTGCTGGGGCCGGGCCTGGCCGGCGAGGCGCACCCTGTTAGGGCCGGCCGCCGTCTCGGCGGTGGCGCCCGGCGGGGCGATCCCTGCGGAGCCCCTGACCCGCCCGGTGCTGCGCGCCCTCTCCGCCCCGGGCCTGAGGGGCGGCCCCGGGTGCGCCATGTTCTGGTGTCCCCGTCCGACCCCGGGGCGGCTGTTAACTGCACTGCTCCGCGTGATCCCTTTTACTTTACTGTAAAAAACCCTCCTCTTTCCAATAACAAAATACCTACATCGATCAAAAATTAATATCCAAGACTTAATTGATACCCTGTAGCTGCATTGAACAGTACTCACAACTGTTATCCTGCATATTCTCAGAAATGTATGAAGTTAGATCAAAATAAATAGACTTCTCCTTTGCATTAGTCAGTGAAACATTTTCTTCCCCCATCCAGATTAGTTCTTTCGGAGATTAAACGCTTGGAGAGCAAAATGACGTCAATTATCAAGTTGACTACGCTTTCAGGGGTGCAGGAGGAATCTGCCCTTTGCTATCTCTTGCAAGTAGATGAATTTCGTTTTCTCTTGGACTGTGGCTGGGATGAAAACTTTTCTATGGATATTATTGATTCCCTGAGGAAGTAAGTAGTTCAGTTCATACACTTTTTTTTTTTTTCCTGGGTCTTGTCCTTTTCTGAAAGTTTTCAAGCTACCATGCAATAATATGTGTATGGTGATGTTAAATCCAAAATTGTTCTTTTTTTTGTTCAAATTATGTTTTATAAGAAGGGAATTATGCTGCTGAAACATTTCCAGTAGAAACTGGTTGTTTTCTTGTAAGTCTCTAATGAGTTACATCTATTAACTGTAATTCTCAAACCGTTCTGTGTTTGTTTTGGCTTGGATGTTTTGGTTTTTTTCATAAACATGACACAGAGCAGAGTTTATGGGAGACTGACCTTGGCTCTAAACTAATTTGGAATTATTAACTAAGTTTTAAATGAAACAATATGCTTAGTGTATGCAGGCTGAATACAAAGTGGTTCAGCTCTTGCTTCTTGTTTCAAGTTGAATAGATTTGTCAGTCAGGAAAACAGCTTCTGTTAGTTGTCCCAGCGCTGCAAAGAAATAAACCTGCCTAGACTTTAGTACTGAACTTCTGCAGGTTCACAACAAGGAGCTTTGCTGATGCTAGCATTGATTACAGGCTTAGGACTGAAACATGGACATTCCTGAAGGAAACTAAGCTTTGTGATGCTGTTTTTACAGATTCACTTTTTTAGCATTGACAGACTTGTAAAGTTTGAAGTCTTTTAACTGAGGATTACTATGTACTAAAGATAATTTATAAAATTTTTTTAGTGTTGTCTGAGAAGCAACTAGATAAAAATAATCTTTTTAATAATAGTCATCAAGAAGAATGTGTGTGCCCCAGTTACTATGTGAGGGAACAAAAAGCTTTCAGCCCACTTTGTATTTTCGCTTGTTGCGTATGTTTCACGCCCTCAAGTTTTTCAATTATGATAGATTGTCTGCACTGACAATATTTTTGGCCCCTCAGTTAATGTATTTTCTGGTGTCTAAGTATATATTAAGGTCTTTGTAATCAAGAGTTTGATAGAAAACTTGCGTCTTCCAGACCTTGAAATTACGTTTTCATAAGTCATCTGCATTTTTAAGTACTTAAACATTTGGAAATATGCGTAACTTTTAATTATGATTTTAAAAACTTTGTTTTAAACCTAGAAAGATTTAAGTTTTCTTGTTTGGCATTCAGACTGTGCATATATTCTCAGAAAAGCCGTAATAGGGAGTATATAACACCATACAGAACTCTTTTCACCAACTTCTCTTCCTCTTTTTGTAGACATGTACACCAGGTTGATGCTGTTCTTCTTTCTCACCCTGACCCTCTACACCTTGGTGCTCTTCCATATGCAGTTGGAAAAATGGGGTTGAATTGTGCCATTTATGCAACTATTCCTGTATATAAAATGGGACAGATGTTTATGTATGATCTCTACCAGGTACATTTAAGTTGATACTTCCACATACACAACATCTTTGATATGGTAGACTGCTCAGGTTCTTGAATGTTGTATTCTTGTTATTTGTTTCAGTCCCGCCATAATACTGAAGATTTCACGCTCTTTACATTGGATGATGTAGATGCAGCCTTTGATAAGATACAGCAGTTGAAGTTTTCTCAGATTGTGAACTTGAAAGGTAAAGTTGTCACCAAAGTTTCAGTAAATGACTTTTGGTGGAAGGCAACAGAGTCATAATGAGTTAAAGTAACTTTTTTTCAAAGGGAGTAAGTTTTGAAATTTTGTACGTTTTGCAGGGCTGAATTCAATAGCCCAGTGTCAGTCTTTATCAGCTGAATGTTTGCCTCAGTAATTGTATGTGGAAATGGATAGAATTTCCACTTACTGAGGAGGAAGTTGTGCCAAAGCATATTTAGATGTTTGTTTCTCTTTTGTGTTTTTTTTGTAACTTGGAATTTGCTCATGTCTCTCAAAAGCATTTGTTCATGCCTAGTGGCAGATACCTTGGAAGTCTTCAGTAACCAGTAACACAAAGGCAAGCTTTCTACAGAATGAATAGGTTGCAAAGATTAAGTTACGGCGTGTGGATGATTTAATGAGGTCTTCACTGACTCTGAATGATACTCAGTATAGCTTATTGCTAGGAACTCTGGCATCTGGAGAATCAGCAGCTTTTCACTCTCGTTGAATTTAAAGACCAGAATGAAATGGAAACCCTACTCTTAAACAGACACATACAAGCTGACCACCAGCAGCTTGTTTCTGAGATGCAGCATCTGCCAGTTCCTGAATCTGCTAAAACACTTGCCCTGTAATTTGGAAAATAGGAATGGGATGCCATCCTTGAAAGGCTCCTGGCCCTTTTTCAGGATATTTGCAGCAAGGCTGTGTCTGTGCTGCCAACTTTTACATCTTACAACTTTTTGAAAACGCACCTCTTTTCATATTTAATGGAAGTGATTCAAAAAGACTTGATGGATGCATCGAAGTAGATAATGCATGTTTTAGTTATTGCTAAAGCTGTTAGCTCTGCACTGCCTCTGAGAACCGGTGGGAAGTGGAAGGAAGAAGTGATCTTCACTTTATTTTCTTTTTCTGGGGGCAAAATAGAAGTGAATTGCAAAAAATTTTCAAATTACTCGTTAAATGGGAAGGACAGATGTGTTACTGATTTTTCATACTTCATTTGACTTTTTCCCAGTAATACTTTTGGCGTTCAATTGTTTAAAGCTACTGCCTTTTATCCAGAGTAATGGATTTTAGTACATGTAATATACCTAAAATACTGAAAACTTTTGTAGGGAAAGGACATGGTTTGTCAATCACACCATTGCCAGCTGGCCACATGATAGGAGGCACAATTTGGAAGATTGTCAAGGATGGAGAGGAAGAAATTGTTTATGCAGTTGATTTCAACCACAAGAGGGAGATGTAAGTTTGACATAGCAATATCTATTTCTTAGATGTTGTGTTAAGCGTGCATCATTTGGTGTGTGATAAAGAGATATGGAAGTAGCAGTGCCTTTCCAGCTCTAATAAGACCACTAATTTCACTTGCGTTCAGATTAATCAGTTTGAAACAAGCATTAGCGCTGGGTTTCTTCATTCCACTCAGTTTTTATTTATTTGTGAGTTTGAAGCAGGAAACATTCAGCTGCTGAGTAGTTTGATTTCTGTACATGCAGACATCTGGAAGCTAGCTGTCTTATATTTTCCTCATAAAACAGAAATGCAAAAAAGTGAGATTTCGCCTTTTTTCCACAGTCATCTGAATGGATGTTCCTTGGAAATGTTGAGCAGGCCTTCATTGCTTATTACAGACTCATTTAATGCTACGTACGTACAACCCAGGAGGAAGCAAAGGGATGAACAGCTACTGAGTATGTATTCTGTTTGGGCTTGAAACTAGTAGTAACGTGATTTATTAGCCACTATAAATTTAAATTGTTTTTCTATGAGAAATACCTCAGCATCCAAACTAAGAACCTTTATTAAAATTTAAAAAAAAAAAGAATTATGCTTTTCTGATGGTACTGACACTGTGGGTTAAACATTTTCCTGGAAACAATGAATGGTATTTGAAAACAGTGTATTTCACCTGGTATCAATTAGTCTCTTCTTAAGGGATTTTTAAATGACCTTCTTGAGCACATTTTTTTTTAAACTCCATTTTACTGGTTCATGGCTTTGTTGGTTTTTTTTAATAAAAAAAAGAAAGAAAAAGTAGTATCAAGACAGTGAGGTATTCGGAGCTACCAAGAAAACTCCAGCTCCCTTTAATTTTGGTGGAAATTTGGTTTTGGATCTCTTGAAGTTTAGTTTATTTCTGTCTTCAATTTGCTTTTGATTATGATTGCTAGTGTGATATAAGAAACAGAAAACCAAGCCATAAACATTCTAATTTTGGTTCAAAGATTAAGTAGGTTTTTGTTTTGTTGTTAATTGTTCTTAGCTAATGTTTTGGAGACATTACGAGGTGATGGAAACGTATTAATAGCCGTGGATACAGCAGGCAGAGTTCTGGAACTTGCTCAACTTCTTGATCAGATCTGGAGAACTAAAGATGCAGGATTAGGAGTCTACTCTCTGGCGCTTTTGAATAACGTCAGCTACAATGTAGTGGAGTTCTCTAAATCACAGGTTTGTTCTGATTTTTAAATGCAATTATGAAGAGGGCAGTGGAACATGTATGCAAAAGCATTTTGATTTGCTTTTTAACAGTAAAGAATAGCTAAATACTGGGTGTTGTTCTTATTCTATAGTGCATGTTTGTCTTGGATCTTTCGATTAAGTAACAGAGAGTCCAGTCATGGCTATGGACATGTTTCTTGGTACTGATTTCTCTTTTTATCACAAGACTTGTTAGCATAGAATCATAGAATGGTTCGGGTTGGAAGAGACCTTAAAGATCATCTAGTTCCAACCCCCCTGCCATGGGCAGAGGCACCTCCCACAAATACATAGTTTATAGCTGTTAAAAAAGAGCACTTGAAGTACTTGTTTCTGCGTTGTTTACGTTCAGCATTATTTCTACACTTGCTGAGAAATATTGATGTGATCGCGTGCGTATTGCATCCTGTTCTTCATATCAGGTTTGTACATTATTGTAGAACTTGTGTTCTTATAGATAATTCTTTCTTAATACTTATTTTAGGTTGAATGGATGAGTGACAAGTTGATGAGGTGCTTTGAAGACAAGAGAAACAATCCTTTTCAGTTCCGCCATCTCTCCTTATGTCACAGTCTGTCTGATCTGGCTCGAGTGTCTAGTCCAAAAGTTGTTCTTGCCAGTCAGCCTGACTTAGAGTGTGGTTTTTCTAGAGATCTTTTCATTCAGTGGTGCCAGGATTCCAAAAACTCTATAATTTTAACTTATCGCACTACGCCTGGAACATTAGCACGATTCCTGATTGATAATCCTTCTGAAAAAGTTATAGATATTGAGGTAAGAGTTGTCTGTATATTTCAAAGTTTTTTATTGTGGGCTATCTGCAGGAATATGAACAAAAGTAAACTTACAATTTCCTTTTTGATCTACTGAAAACGCTTCTAGTGGAAAGGAGAAATCTGAAATCAGTATGTTGCATGTTTAACCGATTGTGGATAAACTTACATAAAAATAGGTGTCTTACTAGGAACTACAAAATGCTTTTTGGTGATGTGGCAAAAATAATAGACATGAGCATGAAGTTGCTTTTAAATATTTATCTTTAGATGACACTTTCCTTTGTGTTTTTGTTGTAAAGTGACCTATACTCTAATTTTATATTCAGAAAACAAGAACATAAAAGTTACAGTTGTTTTGCTTGCTAGTATGACCGTGCCAGGTTCTTCTGGTTTGATGTTAGTGAGACAGAAATTAAAAAATTAACACTGCTCATCTCAGAGTATTTGTGTTCATTTATTGGAGAAGTATTTTCTGAAGATGTTTTAAGAAATTTTTTTAAAGCTAATTGATTTTAATACCTTTAGAAATGCTTTTCTGTTAAAGTAGACGACTAATTTGTAATGTTGTTATGATGTTGCCACGCCAAAGTGCCACACGTTTGCATAATCTTGTCTTGTATGTGACATACAAGTCAAGTTGTACTTGCCCTTCGTACTTAAATACAAATGTTCTTGTCAGCCGCGTGTAGGAAAAGTATTAAAATCATGTCAACTGCTCACAGTAATATTAATTCTATCTGCAGTTGAGAAAACGTGTCAAGTTGGAAGGAAAAGAACTTGAAGAATACCTAGAAAAGGAGAAACTAAAGAAAGAAGCGGCTAAGAAGCTAGAACAGTCGAAAGAGTAAGTATATTGGCTGTTCCTGCATTCTGCTGTTACGGTCAGAGCTGAGATTTCTCTGTGATCATTCTGCTGCTGCAACCATTTATGGGGTTAAATGGAAATCATAGTTCTGGTAGACCTGAGGAATCAGGAATGGTTGTCTTTAGTCTGTTGTATGATAGACAACTTTCTTCTGCCATTTGGCTGGGAGCTCTTTCTCAGACACATAAACTGCTCTTGTCCTTGGTCAGTGTTATGTCAACTGTTATTTTCCAGTCAGTGTGTTTATGTAATATTAAACCAGAAGAAAAAAAGAAAGTGCTATTATTTTTTGAATGTTCTTTCAGGGCAGATATCGATTCCAGTGATGAGAGCGATGCAGAAGAGGATATTGATCAGCCAACCGTACATAAGACCAAACATGATTTGATGATGAAAGGGGAAGGTAGTCGGAAAGGAAGCTTCTTCAAACAGGCAAAGAAATCTTATCCAATGTTTCCAGCCCCTGAAGAAAGAATTAAATGGGATGAATATGGCGAGATTATCAAGTATGTGGTGGTAATGCATACTAACATGTGGTAGCTATGAAAGAATTCAAAAATAGAAGTAATAAAAACCATCATTTTGTGCCTTTTGCAGCACTGCTATATACTCTTCCAGTTGCAGTAACTTTTGAACAGTTAGGACAATTTGTGCTAAATCTCACAGGAAGCTTATGGTAGGATTGAAGCTGCAGAGTGCTGGTCCTTGGCCTGTGTTCACACCTCTTAGGATGTATTTCCACTCCAGGCTTTTTTTTTTTTTGCTTTTATCTTGTAAGATAGAAGATTTTTTTTAACATGGCTTTTTTTTTTTTCCTGCTTTAAATGACACATAATTTTCATAAATTTATAATGAGGGGAAAGAACATTGTTCATCCTAGAAAATCTATTGATACTTGTCCTATTTGCATAAAGAATACTTGCTAGAAAACTTCAATTTGCTAGTATTTCCCAAGATATCAAAATTCTTTTTTAAGATAGGGAAGTGATATTTTCCAAATGAGCTCTGTTCAAATATGGAAATATTGAAGGCAAGTGTAATAAAATTGTTGTCGATAACGAATCAGTAGTAACAGTCAGAATTGTTTGGTTTTATATTATGTAGTGCTTTAGTTTTACTGTAAGACTATTAAAAGCAAAATACCTTTCATTCTTTAGACCTGAGGATTTTCTAGTTCCAGAACTTCAAGCAACAGAAGAAGAAAAAAGCAAATTAGAGTCTGGTTTGACAAATGGAGAAGAGCCTATGGACCAGGATTTGTCAGATGTTCCTACCAAATGTATTTCTGCATCAGAATCCATGGAAATTAAGTGAGTGGCTTTGTTGTTCTTGTCAGTTCTGCTCAAATGGAGGCATGGGTACGGTGCAAATTGGGTAAAGGGCTAGCTTGGTATTAAGAAAGTGGGAAAGGACTTGCTTTTGTTTTTTTTCCCCCAAGCTATCTAAGTTAATTTTTTACTAGTCTTTCTGGCAGCATGGTACAGAGTCTTACGGTTCTCCACTCCTAAGAAATTCTCAGTTTGTTCCCTGTCTAACAGAGACAAGAGAGGAAGAACAAACGATACAATAGTATGTTAACATAGGTGCTCAAATGTATATATATTTTGTTAAAAGAAGAACTTATCCAAATGTGCTTATATCATGTTTTGGATAACCATGTCAGTGAATTTTGGGAATTTACAGTGTTCAGTACATACACATGCTGATATTTGACAGTTCTGTATTTTACTGATCCGTAACATACCTTGTGCTGACAGCTTTTGCTGATGTAGACTTATTTCAAAATATCTTCCATTTTTAAATGAAATCTTTTGGAGCATTCGAAGGTTTAATCTTTTAAACTAAAAAAATGTATTCTTGGGGTTTTAATTCAAACTAGAGCCAGGGTTACGTACATTGACTATGAAGGACGCTCAGATGGGGACTCAATTAAAAAAATAATTAACCAAATGAAACCAAGACAACTGATCATTGTCCATGGACCACCTGAGGCCAGTCAGGACCTTGCAGAATGTTGCAGAGCTTTTGGTGGAAAAGATATTAAAGTTTACGTGCCGAAACTGCATGAAACTGTAGATGCAACCAGCGAAACTCACATTTACCAGGTAAGGTCGTGGAATTTGTTAGTTGTGTTTAAAAGCTTAAACTCGAGATCAGTGCATTTTTACCTCTAGCGCAAATGGCAAGGTTCGTGTCTGTGGGAACATCAGTTTACTTTACTCCAGTCTTAATAGATTTATAATGCTTTTCCACTGTACACTACTTGCAGTTCAGGATTCTTTCTGGAATCTGAAGGGGACCCTTAAAGAGCAAAAAAAAATCCTTCGTACCTAAATAGTACCTAAGAATGAACATGTAAAGATAGGAGCAAGTTAATGTTAAAAACAAATAAATAAGATACCCCTACCCCCCAGAAAAAAGTTAATGTGATGGTATTTGGAAAGTGAGGTTATGATAATATATTGCACTGCGTTAATATATTGCGTTTGATTTTTGTGGTTAAGCTCTAAATAAAAAAAACTTGGATAACTTGTGTGAAGTATGTGAAAATTGTGTATGGTCCCAATTCAGCTTTTGAAGTTGTTTAGGGGAAAGCCTCCCACATGCAGTTCAGGCATTAGTCTTTTATTCCTTTTGTCCTTTTAAAGTTAATAGAAAAACATCAGTAGAATTGTGAAAAAGATACTTCTGCTTCTTTCCAGAGAAAAAACTGTTACCCTATAGGAAGTGGAAAGTTCCAGTTTTTTAGAGACATGCAGTTCTGACAGTCTTAAAACAGCAGTGTTTTCTGTGTTTGGGTTGTTGTTTTTTTTGTTGGTTTGTTTTTTGTGTGGTTTTTTTTTTTTTTTAAAAAGCTATGTGGATTGTTAGCATGTAAGAAATTACACAACTGTAATTTTTCACAAAATATTTAACTGAGTAAAACTGTAATTGCTTTGTATTTAATTTCCACCTTTTTATATAAAGGGGAAATTCAGTCGTCGTCTTAGCTTTAGTTTGTTTTTCTGTTTGAAGTACACTGGAGACATTGAATTAGAAAATAATAGATGTGAGTGGGGCATCAGAATCCCAGTGTCTTTTGGGTGGACTGTGCTGCAGGTGGATAATGAGCTGCAGTATCCTTCATACAGTTGCAGCCTTGATTCCGCTGTGGGGATCATGCACAATCTCGTGTGGGTAAAAGCCTTTCAGAGTAGGGCTTTATTTAATGGGGTAAAGTCCTGGGATGCACCAGAGGAATCAGGGTAAAGTAATGTTTTGGTCACTTTGAAATCTGATATTTACAACATCCCTTCTTAAAATAAAATATAAATTATTATTGGTTCGAAGAGTTGAAATTTGGAACTGCTGTTCAGTAACCTAAATGTATCTGTAGGAACTGTCCTTGAAGTTACTAAGGCCAACTGAGGAACTCCTTGGCTGCAAAAAAGGTTTCTGATGTTTTAAAAGAAATTGATTGCTCTTGCTGTAAATTTAACTCTAAGTTTTAAGCTGTATAGGTTCTTTTTTTTTATTTTAACTGAGACAAAAAAGGTATTGATCTCTGCTGCCTTTTAAGTTGAGTAGTGACAAGGGGGTTATACAAATTATGCTTTCCAAGTATAGAATGTCTTGTCTTGGCGATACCAATTCCCTCCTTTCCCTCCCCAAAATCAAACCTATGTGGAGAGACGGCGAAAGGAAAACTGCTAATTTTTAAAGCTTGAAGTAAGACCCCTCTCTGTGTTTTCCATCAAACTAATAGTACTTTTATTTTTGTGCAACTCAGGTCAGGTTAAAAGATTCTCTTGTCAGCTCCCTTCAGTTCTGTAAAGCCAAGGATGCTGAGTTGGCTTGGATAGATGGCGTTCTGGACATGCGGGTCTCCAAAGTGGATACTGGAGTTATTTTGGAAGAGGGAGAGCTGAGGGAAGATGAAGACTTAGAGATGCAAGTGGATATGCCTTCTTCAGACTCTAGTGTCATTGCACAACAGAAGGCCATGAAAAGCCTCTTTGGTGATGATGACAAGGAGATGTGTGAGGAGAGCGAGATCATTCCTACTTTGGAACCTCTGCCGCCTCATGAGGTACAGAGATTATGCTGACCTGGACTTCTTTATTTGAAGAGTTCTGTATTCATTTGTGTTTTTCTGGTGCTTAGAGGTTGATACTGTGATCCTGTTCAAAGGAAAGCCTAACTGAAACTGGATTTTCATGCTTGGTTTTCTCTTTGTTAAACCTGGTACTGTTCTTTGTTCAGATTTTATGCTTTTCAGCAAGGATGATCTTCTGCATCCGCTAACAGTGCCTAGCGCACAGTGCCATCTATTTATGAAGATAAGATTTTTAATCAGCATGTTTCATATTTGTAGTTGCTACTTGCGGAATTGGAAATTAGTTGGCACTTAGTCACTCTTGGATTTTACTATGTTTCGTTGATGCTTTGGAAGATACTTCCATACATATCCTTGAGATACAAATCTTTGAAATTCATACATCTGCGTCTATAGTAGTGATTTGAGAGTTCATTAATCTTTTCTATAAATTTATCTCTACTCTTAAATTAAAATACTTTGCATATGAGCAGATACAATTCATTTTCATTCATCATTCATCATTCATTTTCATTCATTCATTTCATACTATCTTTTCATTGAATGATTACAGTGCCTTCTAATCTTAGAATTGCTCTTAAAGATACTGTTGCACAATCCTAAATGTAGTCTGTTCTAGGCACTAGATAGGTGTGGAGACAACTCTAAAGTCTGCTCAGATTCATGACAACTGTCATAGAAGTATGTACTGGTCAGCAGTACAGCTTCCTGCAGCTCTGTCCCTGGCATAGCATGGCTTGGAAGAGGGATCTTCAATGGCAGCTTTCCATTTGTCTTCAATATGTGAGCAAAGGCGGCAACTTTTCCTTTACTTGTTGGATAAATTCTAAGGCCTTCCTGTCCTGGAAATAGGTGAACAGAAGTAGAACCAACCTTCTCATTTATAGTCCTGTAGTCTGGGCAATGCTGCTGCCAACACAACGATGAGGAGATACTTGGAAAAATGGAAGTTAAATAGGAGAAGTATTAAAATTGTGTGTGTTATTTAAAGGTTCTTGGACATCAGTCTGTGTTTATGAATGAGCCGAGACTGTCTGACTTCAAGCAAGTTCTCTTGCGAGAAGGTATACAAGCTGAATTTGTAGGAGGAGTGCTCGTGTGCAACAATCTGGTGGCTGTTCGCAGGGTAGGTGTTCTGTGTCTTAAACTCTTTGGTAAATAATATTCTAAATGAAAGTTAAGTTTCTCATTGGTGCAAAGATAATAAATTAAAACATGTCATTTGTTTCAGACTGAAACAGGGCGCATTGGATTGGAAGGCTGCCTCTGTCAAGACTTCTATAGGATAAGAGACCTTTTGTACGAGCAATACGCTATTGTCTAAGGAAAGTGCTGCAAAGATGTTTTTACTTGAACTTTTAAAGACTATGGAGACTTCTCCCAGTTTTGACTTTTTGTAGTTTTCTAATTTATACAGGGGAAACCTAATGCATAAAGAACAATTAACTACCCTGAACATGTAAATAACTGCTACTGTCGTTCTTTATAAATCTGTTGGTACATTCCATGTAGTTGACTCTCAAACTGTTACAACTTGCTGTCTCCCACATAACATATTATAAATCAGTTTATGACTATGAACCCTTCTCAGGAAAGGTTAAATTTGTCAGGACATGTTTTGATTTCATAGATTCCCTGCCAAAGAGTACAAAATATATAAAAGTCATTGTTCTGTTCTAAAATAAGATTAGATAGGGAACTGTGGGTTTCTTTTGGTTTTGTTCCTTTTGGGTTTTGTGTGGTGGTTTGTTGTTTTGGTTTTTTTAAATAACTTCAATTTAGGTGACAGTCTTGAGGCTTTTTTTTTTTTTTTCTTTTAATGGAGGTTAGTTAAAGTACACTTTTAATAGCCCACTTAAAGATAGACTACCTAAACTTTCCCCCAGTGTGAATCTGGCTGTGTCTTAACGTTGTATCTGTTCCATCTGACTGATTTGTTCCAGAACAGCATTTCATATTCTATATAAAGTATTAATCTGCAGGATCAAAAAATGGCTTTGGAAAGGTACTCTAAGAAGGCTGGATGATATTGCCAGGCAGTTTAAAATCCAGTAATTGGGTGCTTCAGAGTAACGTGTACAAACTTACAGAATTTGTAACCCCCAGCTTTTGCGAAATTATGACAACTATAAAATCTTCTCTGAGTTCTGATTTTAATACTTTCAAAGTCTGAAGCCTTTATCCATGCACTGCTGTTTGTTCAGAGTGCCATGAGCCAAGTTCAGGAAGATCCTTTATCTTGAAGTCTGAGTTCATGTGATGTATTTAATGCTTTTGTGCCATGTTTCCTGCTAGTTGCATGTTTTGTGCCATTTTTCATTCTAGTTGACAGTGGGACTTACTGTAGCTGATGATGCTAGGAATTAACCTTCCTTTTTAGGTGAAGATGAACACAGTTTTGGGCGCCTTAATTTCTCAGAAATGAACTTATGCAAACAAATGGCCTCTTGAGAGTTTCTTTAATCCTTTTTTTCCCCTTTCCACATGTAAACCACCAGCTCCGGCAGTGGAGGGTTGCTTGCTTGATTTTACGTACAACAGCAATGTAATACGTGCTATCTGCGTGTATGTTTAAATAAAACCTTTTTCAAAAGTGGCAAAAAATAGCCCAGTGGGCTATCAATGGAAGGTAATTTACTTTGCAATTCATTCTTGACAAATAGTTTTCTATCTGATCTACAGATTATTCTGTTTAAAATAGTAACTTAAAACTGAAGAGCATGTAAAAAAAAAAGCCCAAAAAATAAAAAACCAAAACACCTTCTAGAACTATGTACTAAAAATGTAAAAAACTCGAAAATTTAATGCCGAGTAAGAACGTATTTTGTTACACAAAGAAAATCTTGTCTAGGAATGACTGAATAGCTCAACGCTATTTTTTTTTTAAACAGTGTAGAAAAATGTTTATTTTCCATTGTATTGACAGTGAGAACTTCATAGAAATGCTCTGGTTTTGTAGCTGTTTGGTAGGAATGCTATGTAAATCTTTATGATACTGGATGCTTGTTGGTGAATACTGTTGTATTACTATTGTTGCTGATACTAATGAACTTTTATAAAGTGAGTTACTTTGTACATAATCATATTGGCCTTAGGACTTTTAAATTGAGGGCTTAGGGCGGGCAGAGATCACACACGCCTGCATGGAATACACTAACAAAGAAAAAAACCTGTAGGAAATCAAACTAAAATAGTGCTGTTCTTAAGAAAGGGATAAAGACAAGACAGTGTGATTGTAAACCCTTCTATCAGTTTTGTTTGGTTTTTTTTACGCTATTGATTCAAATTCATCTAAGTGAGAAAAGTTTAGTGTTATCAGTCACTAAATTCCTGTGTGTTCTGGTAAAGAGGAGAACCCTGAATAGTGCCATCACTAAGGAAAAGGCTCAAGTATGAGCAAAATAGCTAATTGTTCTTTTTNTTTTTTTTTTTTTTAGTCTATCCAGCATGAGTGTGGCTTTAAATCGGACCTGGAAAGCTGGTAGGCGAGGCAGTAGTAGTCACCTGAGTGCTGGGATGGGGGAAAGCTGGGTTTGTGGGCAGTGCTGGGGGTGAGAGGGCTGAAGGGGAACACCGGACCTCTGTAGTAGATATACCCCAGGCTGCTGCTGCGCTGTGGGGCAGGCGGACTCCTCTGCTCTGCGTTCATTACTGGTAAGCAGGGTGGAACTGAAGCAAATTCCCATGAATTTTGCCTAGTCTGCTGTCAGTTCTCTGATAGATTAACATTGTTCTTTTTTTTTTTCTTGTTCCTTAACTGTGATTCGCTTTAAACAATAATTGAACTTCTCTGTGTAATTTTCCGAGCTACTAATCTAGTTCTTGTTTGTATCCGAAATGAGATTCGTTTCCCCTTCCCTCCGCAAAATGTCAGTGCTGCCACGGACTGTAAGCTGTATGTTCTGACTTAGGCATTTTCTTCATTGGCAGTAAAAATCTGGTAAGGAGTACCATTTCTTACTCTTTGCTCTATTGCTCTCGAGGGCAAGAATATTGAGTTATTAACTTCAAGTCAAACCTAGTTTTGGTACTTACTGACCTTTTAAAAATATTTCCTTCTAAGGGTCTTGGATAATTCATATTCCTTAGTTAATAAGAGCCAAGGGGGTGTCGAGACACAGGAAGGGCAGAAACTTGCCTTCCCACCCCCAAAAGTATTTGTGGGTAAATCCTGGCTTTCGTATTTTCTTCTTTCTCTGCCTATGTGTTAGAATATGAGGACATATTTCACAAGATGGAGGGAATGTAGAAGAACAACTCTGTAATAATAAAAAAATAATACTAGAAATAATTGTTAAGCTGTTCCCATTGTCTAAACATAGCTTTACCCTGAAGTTAAAATAATTTTGTGTGGGTGACAGTCTCATATTCAATCATTTTACTTTGACAGTATGTACTGGAGGTGAGGTGAAGCTGAAAATCTTTATTCTTCTCCTTCCCTGAACAATATTTAGACTTAACCATATCCACTTCTCAAAATACGCTGTTAATGGAAAGGTGGCATGCCCTGCATTCAGTCAGAACAACAGTCTCATGAGAGCATTTGAGATCTGTTTGCTGGTAAAACTTGCTTTGGAAGGTAGGAATTTTGTATCTGTACTAGCTTTTAATTGCTGTCAAACACTATTAATTTGGAATAAGCAAGCAACATCCCACCCCCACATTCTAAATAATTGTTATAGATGGTTGTATCCTAAAACACATTGTGCAGAATCAGGATAATGATAATGCATGGCGTATCAACATTTCAGTTAGGAAAGGGGAGTGTATTGCCTGGTGAAAACACTGAAACCGCTAAAATTTTTGGAGACTTAGGCAAAAGAAATCTTACTGTGAGGATATGATCATTGCACAGTATTCTGTTTCATGGCCTTTACAGATGTTTTCATAGTTTTAAAGAGGTGGTGGTGGGGAAGATGATCTCACAGTCAAATCTGATAAAGAAATGTATCCAGTAAGCAGAATTTTAGGTCTTGATCTGAGAACGGTCTAAGGACCCGATGGTACTTCAAAATGGGATAATGAAACTAGATCAAAAAGAATTTTTAAAATTGCCTGTTGAAATTTATTTTTAAGACTACTTTAAACAGTCTCATCTTCTCTGAGACACTTTCTGATTGGAAAACATACGATACAAAGATCAATATTTGCATCACTAGGATCCATTTTGTAAATGGGCGTCCGTTGCGTGGTTTGTTTTCGGCAAGTACAGAACAGGGTAGTTAGCCAAAGCTGATGTGAGCAGTATTCACCTTAAAAAAGAGTACTTTTATTCCTTCCAGTGAAGTTGAAGGCTTCCATTATAATAACACAAGCTTTTGTCAAGAATCATCTTCCATGAAGTTTGCCAGCAGGGCAAATATTTCATTGAATGTTTTGGGTGGTCTAAAATTGCATCCTCCCTGCAGGGCAAGCAGTACATCACACTGCTTGACCAGTGTTAACCAAGGGATGAAAGAGCATGTTGTTTCGGATTGATCAAAATTACCTTAATTACGTTAGTAAAATTCTTAATTCCTTGTCCTAAAAAGTGCCTTAGTGTTTGTGGCAGAGAAATTCTGAAGAGTGATTGCGGTTTGGTGATAAGTGAACTGATCGCTCCTTTCAGCTCAGTAACGCTTGCTCATAGTGGTAGAAGAGGAATATAGAAGCAGTATTTAAAATATCTGTGAATTGACAAGTATGTTTTCCTACAGGTAGTGAGAGTGTGGAAGTTTGATAAATATGGGGAGTTTGATAAAGATATGGGAGAACTAGATTGTGTCATGCAGTGCACTTTAAATTCTTTCAATTTTACTCTCCTTGATAGGTTTTATATTACCACTGTGATAGGAAGTTAAAAAAACAAATGACTGCGTTTTTGAGTAGAACTTCCAATAAGCCGTGTAGCTGTTTTCCTGGAGGAAAAGGATCCATAGAAACTCAAAACATTATGAAGAAGCAAGTACGGTATGTGAGCTTTAAGCAGTAATAACCTGCGTATTGTTGCATAATCCTCTTAAGTGATGTGAGCTGGATCTGTGGTCCAACAGCTGCATGATAATGAGCTAAGCATCTGCCAAAAAGTATAGTTTGTAACTGCAAGCTGGTATTCACAAATTTTGGTAACGAGCAAATAACATGATTTCAGTTGTGTAGGCTTTTCTTAAATATTTCTTATTTTCAGTGCAGTTTTTCTGAGGTGCTAAAAACTTCTCTAAAAGGTATTTTTGACAAACGGTTCTAAAGAAGTTTGCAATGGTAGTAATTTCAGTTAAAGACAAAAATCCAAACTACAAACTTGCTGTCCGGCTCAGCCCAAGGCTGATACCAGTTTTTGTAAAGTTGACTTTGGACAATTAAATAGGGGAACCAATCAAAAGAGTTCATCATGTAGTGGCTATGGTGCCCTTGCTGGTATTTAAGATGTTGAAAATAAAGCATAATATTTAATCTCAAGTAACAATGTCAGAACTTTTGCAGCTAAATAACTATTCCATCTCCAATGTATTAAAGGATTTTCTTAGATACAACCAAAGTTAGTTTTTCCGTTGTGGCTAATGAGTTTATAGGACCATTTAGGTGCCGATTATGAAGAATGAACTCTTAACAACACAATCATTAAGCAACAATGCTTGTAGTGATCAGTGTCTCAAGCTGGTGGTTTCATGGATAACCTTCTTAGGGTCGTCACTTCACTGGGTTGCCTTGTCTGCAAGGAGTCTGGTGGGGTTGTCTCACCAGTTCTCAACCGTAATGTTGTGACACTGACCACAGTTACGTTCTAGACAGCTTTGCAGCCATGTAAATCGGAACAAGAACTCTAATCTAGAGTCAGCAAACTTGCAGTTCCTGCAAAGAAAAAAATGATTGTAGCTTAGAAGTTGAAAGCTAGCCTTTGATTGGGGTTTGTTTAAAGTTGTCATTTTATGTAAAACCATTGCAGTTAATCTATTCTGGAGAAATTACTGCTTCCTCTCCAGATCTTTATAGTTTTGTAGAAAGAACAATTGGCTTCAAAAGTGACTGGCCAGGCATCGATGATAGTACTTGCCTTAAGGTATGTTTTACAGTAATTTCTTCAAAGATAGGATTTATTTTTTTCTCTTTTGAATCCATCTGGATAGGTTTTATAGTGTGCTCATTTCAGCTGTTACTACCAGTGTTTCTCAGAAATAATTCTCAAGGGGGTAGGTATTATCTCTTTATCAGCAGTAACACTCAAATTGTATAGAAAAATTGAACAAGAGGATTTTGAAAGATCCTTGAAAGAAAAAAAATAAAGAATGTAGATAGAACTTAGTCATCACTAAAACTCAGTAGGACTAACTGTCAGCCATTTAGTTTCTGTATCTGCTAGTATGCGGTGATAGAAAACAGGCTTTTAAGGAATATGTTCTGATGACATTGTGCAATGAACTACTCAACAAAAAAAAAAATGATTACCCACATTTAGCTAACTGGCCTGTTGCATATGCTTCAAGATGTGAACCTGAAAATGTTTTCATGGTGCAGATTACATGTCAAAAAGTGTGAGATGGGACATATGATAACATTGCCACCTATTTTGCCATTTTACCACATGCCTGGGACAACAGTTGTAGCTTATCCAAGTCATCATTTGTATTAGGAAAAATATTGTTGTGTCTTCTGTTGTTTAACTGCTATGGAGGAAAAACCCTGAGCATGACGTGATCAATACTTCATAAATTATGGGCAGGTGCTCTGCAAGCCATAATAATGAACTATCCTTTAAAGTCATCAGGGAATTAATTTTGGTTTTTTGCCATTTTGCAGCTCCTGAAGGAGTTGCACAGCTGGCAGAGCATATTGCCTGTCACCATGCCAGACGTGGCATTTGAAAGCCTGCCAGATTGCTGTGTGCTGCTGCGCGAGCCACGGCTCAGCAGCGTGCGACAGTAGGAAAATAGTAAGCGTTTTATTTTTTGCCCTTTGTAGGATCACAGGAGTTAATACTTCGTTTGTAACGAGCCCAGCCTGTTTTCTGAACCTACCAGGTACTTGTGTTGCATTACCTGGGTAGGTTAGCCCCCTTGCTGCTGGAATCTACAGAGAAATTATGTTCTTGATGTATTCTGGTGAAATTTCTATTAGTATCAAAGTTCGGAGTCACTCTGTATAGCCTGCTTTTCATGTTTTATGTAATTTTATTATGCTTCGGTATTTCTTTCATAATCTCCCTGATTTTACTAATGGACAATATTGCAAATGCAGTATAAAACTAGTCAACTGACTTTAAATCATTTGTGTATCTCTAAACCTCTTATGCTGATTAAAAGTGATAAGGCTATTAGTATTTTTTATGTAACTGGGTCTAAATTTAGTTTCTGTTGCAGTCAAAAAACACTCTGATATTGCAAACCATGATCCTAATCTACTTCCTCTTGGAGGCGATGGCAACAGTTGTTCAGCGCAGCTTTTGTGTTTCTGTGTATTGATGACTTGAATAGCCAACATCGTGTTTATCATAGAAATTCACTAGTGACTTTTCATAGTTCTGATTTCTCTTCCAGAAGTGTCAAAATACTACTTTTTTTTTTCTTGTGTGGAATAGGATTTTAATTACTTTTGGGCATTATTTTCATTAATTCTTCACTTTTAAAAATGTGATTTGAGTAGCCCATAGGCTACTGCTCTGTTGTTTGGTAGGAGGGGACTGTTGATATTTTGCCTTATGTTAGATTCATCTGGTTCCTGTATGGAGAGGCAAAAAGAAAAAAGTGAACTGGAAAAAGTAGAAATCATGTATGTAGTCCGTACCTTCCAAACTGAATAGCTGTAAAATACCTACATGACAACCTCATCCTGCAAAACTGCACCCATTTGTTCATTCTTGTTCATTCCATGTAGCCTGTTCTTACTGTTTTAACAATTTAATAATTATGAAGAAGTCATAAAGTCATGCCATCCATGCCGTCATACAGTAATGACTTTATTTCCTGCAATATTGTGTAGTGCCTTTGGTCAGTCAAGGTGCCTGGTCTTAATCTCACATGTGCACAAGTTTTATGTCATAGCTGGAAGTTCGCTGTAAAACACCAGCTTTAAAAAAAAAAGGGGGGGCGGGGGGAAAGATTCTGCATTGGTAATTGAGGTATTAGAATATCTAGTGAAGGAAGTCATCAGTGTTGTGTTCAGGGAACCTGTTGAAAGGTTGAACATTTGACTAGTAGCCTTGCTGCTATTTATATATAAAAATGAGCGCCTTGAAGCTGATGTACAGAAATGGGTAATTTACATTTTTTTTAATACAAAATGGAAGCTTATATCTCTAATGCCTGTGTGCATGATCTCACAACCACTTAGAGGCTGCCCTGTGTGAGCTGTATATACAAGAGTCAATAGTTACATGCCTAAGAGTACGGAACTTGAGTGCTTCACACTTCTGGTAATTTACTCCTACATTTGCAGGACTATTCAACTGATAGTTCTGTAAGAAAGAAATAGCTTCCAAATTATAGAGTTACTCTTCGATCCATGAATGGAATTTTCCTTTGCTTATCAGAACATGTGTTCTCACAATTTTGAAATTGTTCTAAAATGACCCTTCTAGCTACAGGGGGGAAATACTTTAAAGTTGAGCTGTCTAAAGAAACTAACAGTCTCCTTGAGACTGGGGAAGGAGATCTGCCGTGGTATTTTTGGCTTGGAAACAAGGTACGGATGGAGTGAAGAAAGATCTTCATACAATGTGTAAGGTAAGGAGAAATAACCAAAAACGCGATGAGTTTTCTAGGGAGATGTGGTTCTGCTTTGCTCAAGAGGGTTATGGATGTCTTGTCAGCTGTTCCCAATAGAATTAGGCATGAGTTTAAGATTTGGGAGGGGAACTGCAGAGTTTTACTGGCAGATCTTTCAGTGTCTATAAGCCTATCGTGTCAGAAGAAAAGAATGGTGTATGCTTTTCTCCAGGGTAAGATTAGGTTAGGGTTATGAACAGCTTCAGAAAGAGTTAAGACATACTCATGGATCACACAGCAGGGTCTGCAGGTCTAGGTTTGATGGCTGCAAGTGGTTTATGAAACGTTCTGCGCTGGGTGGCTTGGCTTATTTGATTTATAGTTTAGGTTATGGCTAAGGACAGGGTTAGGGGCATCAGCGTTACAAATACAAATTTTGTAGGGAGTCTCACGGTGGGAGAAGCTTGAATGAGGCTTGGTATTGATAATACAAATGGGTAGAGCACTGAAGGCAATCATGGGTAATTCTTGGCAACTTCTGCCTTATCAGCTGATACTGGGTTGACACCAACAACAAGAATGTACAAGACTCTTATTTCTTGTCTGTTCATAAACTTTTAGTGTATGCGGCACTCCACTGTCACTGGTCAAAGCATTGGTCTGTAAGGTTTTGAATACACAGCTTTGTGTAACTTGTTGGATTAAATGATACTGACTTTTGCTTTTTGTTTCATTGTATTGATCATACCATTCTGCTGTGTAATAATTCATTAGATAGAATTACATTGCAGATGATTGAATTATGAAATACGGAATTAAAGGGAGTTTTTATAGTTGGGCTCTTAAATATTGAAAAATCTTCCTAGTATTCGATGACTTTTCATTATGATATTGACCTTTTTGTTTAATTCCTTGAGCTTTCTAAAATTGTGTTCAAAACAATACTAATTTCCTAAATGTATACTTCTGTAAGCCTTGATTTCTTATTGCAGCTGCCCTGCCACATTTGTGTATTGTGGCTCTAAAAGGGTGGGTGTGCGGAAGTCTCTGAACAGGGTATCACACTTTGAAAGTCTGCTGCTTACTGCTGTATGCACAAGTGTAAAACCTCTCTCCTGTCAGCACTGCGGCACATTTCTTACTGCACAGAGCTTTTTTTGTGTGACTGGTGAAAACTGCTGAAGTACAGCATTATTTACGTTATTTTGAAAAATGTCAAGTCAGCTGCTTGGCTTTGACTCAGAGGTCTCTTTTTTCATTGTCTAGCAAATTTGTAGCCCTGGAGTCGGTAACTAGTTATGACTCCGTGCAAGCAGCTGAGATTTAGCTAGCGAGGCACCTTTAATGTCTAGTCTGATTGGACATCTACCTATGCGGACCAAATGGTGTGCTTCAGGGAAGACAAGGGGGAAAAGATGGAAGTAGTGAAGACAGGCAGATTCCTCCTTGGTTGTCTAATTATACTTCTGTGGAATATGCCTAAGAATTACTTTCTGAATCATCAGCTTCACCCTATTTGTGATTTATGTTTATAATACTCCACTTTAGCATAACTATCTGCTTAGGCAAAGGGCCCTTTTTCTGCGTTGGATCTGTACGAATCTTCCACTCTTTGGTCTGCTACAGTGTGTGGGGAGAAGAGCAGTTACTCTTTTACTAACTCCGGGAACGTCATTTAGGTGAGTAGGAGCCTTGTGTTCCCATGCTGCCTACGGAAACTGGAGGATGTGGTGCAGACCATAAGAAGCTGAGATCTTCCCTTGGTATGAGCTGGGTTTCTGCACCAGGTCTCCTGGGTTCTTTGTGCATTTCTTCCCCTTAAGAGTCTCCGTTCACTCGTGGATACAATGGATGGATATTTGCCTTAAATGCTTTTTTTTTTTTTTTCAGTAGAGGGACTAAGCTCGAGAGAACACTACATTAAAGCAACATAGTTGAATTTGTTTAAAGTTCCATACATTCTGGCTTTTTCAGACACGTCGATTCCTTTGGTAGGCTCAGCAGCTCTGCATTTTGTCTTTTCTCTGAACTCTTTTACTTAACCAACAATGTGTTGTTTCCGCTTTTCTAGGCTTCTCAGCTTGTGGAGGTGGCAGTTCTGAAATCAAGCCTAAATTAGGATGTAGAGCCTCGGTAGCTCAGAAGGCTTGGGGGTTATCTTGTAACGCTTGTGGCGTGTTGACTGCTCATTGAGAGAGGAATTGCTGTTCTTCGGGTGTGTGTGGATGCCACGATGGGGCAAAACTGTTCTCAATTGGAATTCTTCAGTGAAAAAATGGGATATTAGGCTGATGGAAGCGGTCCGCCTCTGCATTGCTGCTAGGTCTTGCTGTTTATTTAAACTAGTGCAATTCACGGAATAAACATCCCAATAATCTAGTCATGGAATCTGTAGAAGTTAAAAAGACTCTGTCATGTAGTGTTTGAACCATGAAGTCTTTTACTCCTAGAAAAACATAACTGAGGAAAAAAAACATGTCTCGTTTTCTGTGACTTCTGGTGAAATTTGATGTGCAGAACTGCTAAAACCAATGCTGGCTTTTCAGAACGTTGTATTCCTAATGATAACGGGGAATTTCCTTTTGCTGTCTTGAATGATAAAATATCAAGGATGTTCTAGATTTTTTGAGTTCTCTTCATCATATCCAGTAGCCGTAGAAATAACTCATTTCAGAATCCCCTTTTCTAGTTACTACTAGCCATGTCATTAAAGAGTATGGTAGAAGGCACTGTAGTTCAGAGGAAAAGTACATTTTCTTGCTACAGTCTGATGAAAGTAACGGAAGAATTTCAGTGTAGACACCTCCTGTATGCTTTTCCTGTGTTTGAAAAGAAATCCTAATATAAATGACTGCAAGTGCAAGTCATTTTGATTTAAAAAAAAAAAAGGACAGTTGTGATACCAGCTCTACAGTTAGCCAGAAATATACACCGGTGCGGCTGATGTTGGTGAAGACGAATCCTTTGTCAGAGACACCCAGCTCAGTTCTGCATATGTGATGTGTTGGGTGTGATGTCTTGTTCTAACCACAACCACGTTCATCTCCTGGGTTCAGGCTCTGCTGGCGGGCTCGGGGCAGGGGCTGTGTCTCGGCAGTCTGAGGCTGGAAGGTGGGACATCGATGGTGCAGCTCCATGTGGTCATAAAGGAGCTTCTTTGGAAAAGCAGGATGTATGTGTGTATCTGTGCCCAAAATAGTCTTTTTTGAGGGAAGGACAGAATTAAAACCAATAGTACTTTTGTGTTTGAGATTGCATTCTGTGTCTGAAAAAACTCCTCCATTATAATCTTCAAGTAACTTGAAAAGCCTCACTTGTGATACCCCACTTAAAAGGGTAATTATTATTTTGCTTTTTCCGCTCCCCTTTGTACAGATATTTGAAACCTGCAGAAAATGTTAATATGTTTTCAGTATGTATATTTTTAAAGTGTGAGTTCCTTAGAAAGTTATGCAAGCCTTTGAAACAAAAGCAGCTATAAAAGGAAATCTGAACGAAGTAATTTGCATCGCAATAGCAGTCCAGTTTTGGTATACGTGCTAAAACAAATGGAAATCTTTGGGGGGGGAAAGTATCCCAAATCTAGAACAGATAAACAAAGTAAATCATGAGAGGATTTTTCACAATTTCACGTTAAAGACTGCAGAAGTATTAGTGCTATTCTACTTTAATATTAATTGCAATATTTTGACTTATCCAGTGGTGAGACTAGTTGAGACTGACCCGGCGAGCGGGATGTGTAAACATCCGAAATGGTGTCGGCCATTAGTGATTGATTAGCAACGTTACAGACTTCATCAAACATCCCCTTTGCTAGGGACACATTTAAAACGCTTATGCAGTGTACAATTTTTCTCCAGATAAGTACATTACTTGGAGTATGTGGAATTTCTTGGAACCAAACTGCTGTTGGGTTAGTCGAGGATGGTTGGGCAGGCAGATTGGTTGGGCAGATCTTTGTTGCATCAAAGCAACAGATCAGCTTGTCATTAAGGAACAGGCGCTAATGAAGCGTGAGCTGCAGCTGTATGTGGAACAAACATCGTTATGGTGTCAGTTGTGACTTTCTCTCTGCTCTTGTTGCGCTGAGCACTGCACCATCCGCTCTGGAGAGATCCTGGCCGGGGCAGCGGTTAGAACAAAGTGCTGAAAGTTGAGAGTTAGTGCTGAAGTTTTGGGAAATTTCTGATAGAGATGCAAGAGAAAGATCTTTTTTTGTTCAGCTGGTACGTACAGCCTCAGACATAGGGGTCCCCTTGCATTTCTGCACACCTAAGTTTGTATTACTGACTTTTTAGAATTGCGTTGCCTTCCGTATTGTTGAATGTCTGAATACATTTAGCTACACATCTCTGCCTATATGGGCATCCCAGCCAGGGGGGGTGCTGTCAGAATTTTTGGGCAAGGTAACACAGAAGTTTGGATAGTGTGGTAGGGTCACAAGCTCATAATTCTGGTATCATGTATGCTTAGGCTTGAGGTATTGTAAGTCTGGTAGAGTATTACCTGTTGGTTGTGAGCTACCTGCTCTGATGACAATCTACAAATGTTTTTCTCTGATGCTGCAGTTGACATTTCAAACCAGCCAGTCTGGGAGGCCAGGGCTGGATCCGCTGGCCAAATATTTACCAGCTTTTTGGATGCATTTCCAACCTCTGCTGAGTTTTGTGTTCTGCATTAAAATTCTGACTTGCGTACAAGGTAAGTACTTTTAAGACTAGTTGGTTGCAGTCATACAGGTAACAACGAGTGGTGGCCCACGCTGCTGTGAATACTGATGTGGTCAGCTGTCAGTCACTGAATATGTCCAACTGTGACACTAAGAAACAGGGCATGCACTGAGCATTTCTTTTTGTTTTGGTGTTTTTATTTACTTTGGTTTTCTTTCACTTCATTAAATGTACACAGCTGTGCTTGGAGCTGCAGAGTTCCTTCTGGCATATGTACTAAATTTGTTCGGATAGAAATGGGGGAAATAAGAGTTAGTAGAAGAGTTGCACATACACTTTACTTCCTTGACTGATTTTCATGTAAATAAAACATGAATAAGAGATGCTGTTACACAAGATGTGATTTCTAGCTGCTCTTTAAATCTTCTCAGCATGTCACGAGTTCCAGGAATCTTCTGACAAACGCTGTCCTAATATTCAGCTGCCCTGGGCTCAAGTGGCGAGTGAGTTACAGGCACTCATGCATTAGTGTAGGGCATATGGAGAAACTCCATATTTTTAAAGTGGATTAAATAGTGTAGTCATGGCCTTTGTAAATGGCCTTCACAAATCAGCAGTTTGATAGTGCGGCATAAATATAACTGCTTATAATGATCACAGAAAAAATACTCGGTGATGAAAATTAGCCTGATCAAAGTGGCTATAGTGATGGGATACAAGCGTATTTTTTTTTTTTTCATTAGCATGTAAATGGACTGTTTTCTCTCTTAATTTCTTTTCTTATTTTACTTTCTACAAGACTTTAAAACCAGATATCCATTCTGATGGAGCAAGTTATCAAAACTCGTTACAGTGGTTATGTAGCGATTCGGTGGCTGGGGACCCACATGGGTGAGTTACACTAGGGTTAGAGTGTAACTGTTGTCCCTGACTCCTCCTGTCACAGCAGGGAATTAAAATTAGGTTTGATGAGTGATTTCAAAGGGATAACCTCTGACAAAGCAGATGTCTCCCTGCAACTCGTGGCTGGAGCCAAACGTGCCGAGGAGATGAAGAACAGTCTTAAGAACTGAACTGGGAACACGAGCCCCTTCCCCAGTGAATTGTTACGTGGTGGCTCACGTGCTATTAGTGATACCACTTCAGTTACGTGTTGATGTGTGAAACATTTATTTGCAGATGAGCCTGAATTTTCTCTTAAAGTGGAAGGAGATATGTGTAGAGAGCGGCAAAAAGTCAGCTGGCCTAACTTTCCTCAGCTTTGCAATCGGAGGCTTTAAAACAAGGGTGGCCATAGAGGGGTGTTGATGTCGGAGCATTTCCTCAGCAAAAAGCAAACACTTGTCTGCTCACCCCTAAGGGGACGAGGGAAATTGTTAGCAAAAAAGAAACCATGAAAAATTGAAAAACAAGGCCAGGCAGTGCGCAGGGAGTGGACTTTAATTGGTTGCACTGGGAAATCATCAAGAAAAGTCCCTTCTTTTGATTTGACTCACTCCAGACTGTCGTTCTCAAGTTGTCACTTGCCTGCGTGTGTGGTGGATTAAGTGGCATCTGTGTCCTTTTGCTGTAGAAGTATGCCTCAACATATGAAGTAAAGCATTTGGTTGATTGCATTTATTATTTTTTTTTTTCCCCTTAGTGCAAGCTCTCCAGGGGATCATCCAATAAAAACTGGAAAGTGCTGCTGTTAGAAATAAAAGCAGAGCCCTTGAAATCAAACGAAGCTTACATGTAATTAGACAACCCATGCAGAGATGGAAACCCAACGCCAATTAGCAATGGTATCGTTTGCCCCTCACTGGGATTTTACAGTCGCCACTCTTTGTTAATACCAAACACGAGTGTAGATTTGGTTGTCAGTAAAGCTATGCCATTTTGCCTTAAGAAGCAAGAAAATGCCTGGGTCAAGGTAAAGACAGTTTAAAAGTGAAGGAAAGAGGGTGCAGAGATGCACTCGCTGTCTCTCATGATTAGACCGATGCTGCTATGAAGAAAGTGAGCTCCATCCCAGCCAGACGCGGTACACGACGTTTGGATGCCATCTTGCAGAATGATGCAGTCCGTCCTTGTTAGATTAATTAGGTGCTGCAGGTCTGATAAGGATGTTAACATTTCTGGCTTCTGAAGCAAGGTAAAATAAGGATAGTGTGGGAATGGGTGAAAAACCAAAAAAAGACTCAAAAAGTTAGGGAAAGCTTTACCTAAAAAGTTTCACTAATTCAAATTTCACACACCCCCCTTTTTTTTCTTCTTCTCAAATGCTTAAAAATTTCATGGAAATAGCTTACAAATGGGCCTTAATTATATGTCACGATGATTAATACGAAACTTTCTGATACATTTCCAAGGATAAAATCCAAAAAAATGAGGTAACATATGAGCGCTGAGAAGGGCGAAGGACTCTTGTCTCTTTATTGCTTAAAAATTAAAATTGAATGGGAGGGAAAAAGGAAGGTGAGAGAGAAGGAAAAAGGGCTTTTCTGAGTAAACCTGACTAAACTTTCTGAAAGTGTGACAGAATATCTAATGAAGAAACAGTGTCTGTAAGGAACAGAGCAGATTGACTGAGAGATCTACTACTAATTTTCATCCAAAGGTGGCACTAGTCTTTTGCAGTTGGAATTTCTGTTGAGAGATGGGAAAGGCATATACCAAGAAGCCCTCAACTAATCCAACGCTTACCATTAATCCCAAACAAACCATCATTAGTATCTGGTTTTATCCCGCTTAGTCGTTGCTGGATAGTGAATTACGTAACCTTTGTTTTATTAATGTTTAATGGAAGCTTATCATCAGGTAGGTTACCTCCGAAAAATGGGAGGGGGAAAAAAAAAAAGTAATTTTGCTGCTTTTTGATCTTTATTGTTTGTTTCAGGGATTTTAAAGGACTTCTTTAAGAAGTGAATGAGTGGATGCTTCATGATAGTTCTAGGAATGAACTAACTTAAAACTTACTGAGCACATTGCTTGGGAAAAAGCAGCTGTTTGAAAAATTACATAGACTTTTTCTACTTAATTAGCAGATAATGTTGATAAACATAACTTAGTAAAGGAGTACAAAAGCTTGTCTTTATGGTCTGAAAGAATTTGATGTGATATTCAGGTGCAAAAATAGATAAAGTCTTTTCAAGGAATGTGTGTTCTTGTGTCCTCAGACATTATTGGAGACTGATTTTAGTATGTTTGGTACAAATGAGATGACAAAATCTCCTCAGGAGCGAAGTATGGCTCATTATGCTCAAGTTCGTGGCCTCGTTTAGGGGGAGGAGTTGGTGCTGGAGTGGTAAAAGGAAGTCATAAGATGAGCATTGCAGGGAGTGAAAGGATTTTGAGGTAAAAAATGTGAAGGAAAAAAAAAGTCCAGTGACATATATTAGGATTTTGACATACATAGGATGCAGTATTGCAGTGGCCGGTAAGCAAATAGTTTCAGACCACTTATGTGAGTTGCATCAGAATAAATGCTGATATAAAAGGAGAAAAAAGTTTTGTAACCCGTGATGGAAATGTGTATGCTGAGCAGCAGATACTCTGTGTGATCTGAGCACATATAATGTGTGATAAGAGAGTATGTTTAATTCCATTAGCCAGATGTTTACTTTCAATCTCTCTTTCATTTTTCCCAAATGATAATGGTTCATTATCAAATTGTCAGCATGTTCTCAGTATTGATAAAACTCCAGAGACGGGAGAAGCCCCAGCAGTCGTTGTACATAATTATTTCATACCCACACTGAAGGAGATGCAGTAACAAACTCTGTGTGGCAAGTGCTGGCCCAGTGGTCTCACCGAAACCAGAAGCTGGACAGTCCTGACTTGATGTGAAACCTGTGGAAGGTCGTTGAAGATCTCACCCGAGTGCACTTTTAGATGTTGAGTCTGTTGTGTCCTTCTGAGCTTACGCAGCAGCTCAGCTCCTGCAAAAGGCTGAAGATTTTAGTTGTTGGAACAAAGTCCCAAAAGCCCTTTTGCTGTGTATGTGAGGTGTCGCATCAAAGTTGTGCCTGCTGTTGATTGCCACATCTGAGATTATCACCTGACATGCCTTGATAAAGCTTAAATGTCTTTCCAAAAGTGACAGACTAATCAAAAGGAAATTTATTTTTAAAGCGCTTCTTGGGAGATGTCATGCTTGTTTGTTGTTTTGGGGTTTTTGTGTGTTTTTTTTTTGTTTTTTTTTTTTTTAAATAAAAAATAGCTAGTCATTGCACTCACATAGTAAATGGGTGATATCTTGAGTGTTGATGGAAGAGCGCTACAACTGTAGATAATAGTTCCTAATACTGAGTCAAACTTACAGCCTCTGGCTTCTAGGAAACACAACACATTGAGAATAGTATAAAGTTAGAGGAGCTTCCATATGATTTTGAAGGCAAAGTTTGATGTAAACAGAGGAAAAATGTTCTGAGGAATGTGTTTGCAACTACCTTTCTGTTTTACTACTGCAAAGACGTTTTGTGATACTTGAATGATCTAAAACTGACTCAAGACAATTTGAAAATTTGAAATAGAAAGAGAGCAGCTCTTTTATTAGATTGTGATATCTTTTGAGAATGAAAACTTCTTTTTTCATAAATACATCATTTTTTCTAATAAAAGATTCTGCTTTTACAAACAAGTTTTACTTCTGATGTTGTTAGGCCATCATATATAGCCATGAGAAAAACTTTGAATCTAATGATGGTGTTTTGATGGTATCTTCAGAAAGTATGAGTTTAATCTGTCTACTGCAAAAAAAGTATGCTAGGAAAATCAAAACACCGAATTATTGGGAAAAATGCCAGCAATTTTGTGAACTAAGTAACACAGCATTAAGTGAACTTTCCTGTGCTTGCTTTTATCTGTGAGCATTGAGTGTTCGTTTAGTTTATTTTGAAAAGTCAGAACAAAAAATAAAGTGAGGTATTTTTCCAGATACTTTGAATTATTTCAGCAAATATGTTGTAGGACAGCTAGAAAATTCTGGATTCAGCACACTGGATGATTTAAAAACCCTGATGTTACTACTGATTCTCGGATTAGATGAATCAAGGAATTGTTTCTGCAAATAATTAATTTTGATTTGACCATAAGATGCAGTAAAACTCATAATGGCCGTTTCTTATCCTTTGAATCACAAGATACCTTTGTATTAGGTCATCTGTGAACAGTTTCCTGGCTGTTTAAAATATTGTTTTTATAATGCATGTATTCTTCTACTGTCTTGCACTCTGTACGCTCAGAATTTCCAATGCATACCAGCTTCTTGTGTTGCTGTTAAATAGTATGGGGAGAGAAGCATAAATGTCAGTTTGTTCTTCGAAGACAGTTGTGTCAGGGGCAGAGGTTTGAGTATCGAGATCCTGCGAGGCCTGCTTGGCTCTGCTGTGGCCTTGTTTAGATTTCAGCCATATCCCTTTTTTCTCTTTATCAGTTGGAAAATAGGAATGCGAGAGTGATAAAAATATGGCTAGCTCAAAGGGAAGGTTAAGTGATAATTTATTCAGCTGATAAACATCCACATTGTGACACTTCTGCTAATGGAGTGTGCTTTGCTTGGCAGCCGGAGGGATGATAATAGCCCATCATCTCTTGGAAATGAAATTACACTGGAGGTAAGATGCAAAACGTTCACAGTGAAGGTAATTAACAACTGAGTGCAATTGCAGTTGACAGGGTGGTTTCCTCACTGGGTAGGATTTCAAATTGAAGCTGAATGTCTTGTGAAGGCTTGCTTCAACTCAAAGTTCTGAGCCTTATAAACAGTGGAACCACCGTGTGAAATCCTCTGCGCTGAGTACTTGTAGAGAAGGTGATGGTAATGTGGGTATCAGATCGTCCCGCAGCAGGGAATTGTGAAGGTGAATTATTATGCCTAATGCTTGTAACGTCTTCCAGGAGCCTGGGCTGAGAGATACAAATAATCATTCATTTGAGATTATTTCATCTGCTTTATATCAAACCAGAGAAACTAAACCAGTTTGAATTGATCCTGTCTTTAAAATTATCTAAAAACTTAAGAGCATAGGATAAACTTTCTATTTTTGACATATTTTTAATTTATCTGATATGTTTAGATAAAGGGGTGAATTATAAAGACAAAGAGTTAAACCGTTGCATCAGAGCAAGGACTGAATTCTGATCAGTTAATTCACAAAGACAGGAAACCTTAAAGGTACCGGTTGATTCTTGGGGGCGATACTGAGAAATCACCAAGGATGTTAGCAGAGGCGAGTTCTGTAATACAGCAATTGCATCCAGAAAACTTCAGTTCGGCTGTGGTGTTCGGTTATTTCCAGGGGGTGGAACTGGTGCCAGCAGCACCGTGAAATGGCAGGGAGCTCGGGGTGGCTGGCAGGATGCAGCACTCGCTGGGTATGGGTGAAAACAGCGTCGTCTTATGCCAAACCGTACAGAGGTCTGTGTGTGCCAATGTTCTGACGTCCCAAAAAAGGAGGGGATTCCTTTAGTTTTAAACAATTCAAGTTGCCAGCAGAAGCGGTGCCAAAATATGGGTTTTACTGCTGCTCCCCCACCTCCTTTCTTTACCATAGGAATTACAGTAATGGAGAGAGGTGGCCCACAGAATTCAGAATTCTTCCTCCAGTGGTTTTGACCCCTTAGTGACACTTGGTCGCTGGCGTGGACTTCCAGACAGGGGTTCAGCAAAGGAAACCCACTCTCTTGTAAATTGTATCGATCCTCACATAACTTTCTACAGATGTTGTTAAGTTTCCGTAAGTGTCATCTCTATTACGTTTTTTGGGAATTGTGCCATGCCCTATTACTTTCTTTCCTAATCATCAGGTATTCTCTGCCCTAGATTTGACAACATGTTGGAATTATGCTGCAAGCGGAGAGAATCCCGAGGTAAAACACTTGGGCGGAGCGGAGAGCAGCGGCTTCTTCACCAGTTATGTGCATAGGCTGCGCGGGGCGGTGGGGAAAGGTAAGTGTGCGGCCCCCTGCAGCCACTCTCCGCAGGACAGGTGACTCGATGAAGACATCTGCACTGAGAAACAAACGCACGTGAAGTAGCAGGTGGTTGTCTGAGCCAAGTTAAAGACGTGCCTAGGCACATTAAATCCAGCTCGAATAATCTTCATCAGTGAGGACAGCAGATTTATGTTCCTATGAACAGGCTGTGTCTGAAATAGCGGACGCGGCTCCCAGAAGGGATTTTCACAGGCTTTGGCAGGCAGCCTCCGGCGGGATTTTCACTGGGTGGGTGTTCCCAGAACAGATCGTGCGCATTATTTTAAGGGAAAGTTAAGAAATGAAAGCATTTCCCCTCTACTCGGAACACTTGGCCAAGTTTGAAACCCTTCCTTGTCGGGTTCCTGCTCTGCTGACCTGGCTGCAGGATGCCCAACAAGTGTAGATGAGGCTGGGAAAAGTTCTTGCAGTCTAATGCTGGCCATCCTTGTGTCAGGTCTCCAGGGGCTGTGCTATGTCTATATGCCTGTGTAGAGGTCCAGTAAAGCTGAATAGAGGGAACTGGGTGATGCTGGAGGAATGGGAGGGTGCTTTGTCCCCACCCCCCCAAACTGGGTGTGCTCCCGTAAGCGTGCACACCCAGCTATCTTGAGGGGGTCCATGAGAGCTTTGAATGGTGACTCCTTTCGAAGCCCAGCAGCACAACTAGCCCGCTGGCTGGGTGGAGGGGAAGCCACCTGGCAGCAGCAGAGAGGGAGGGCATCCATCCGAAGGCCACAGCCTCCCTCCTCTGCCCTAAACACACGGGGAAACTTTCTCTGCCAGTAGCTGCTTCCCAGGGCTCCGTCCCTAGTTGCAAACCATTCGCCGCGCTGGCTACAGAGAAAACAGCTCCCAGCCGGTTTCACTGAGTGTCCGCCGCCGCCAGACCCCCTGCTCCCGTTGTACCCGCTTGCCTTTGGGCCAGCCTGGGCTCCGCATCTTTACTAGCCAAAATTGGATCTTGCCCTGGCAAGTTAATGCGATTGATCTGGCAGGTGATTTTCAGGATCAGTTCTGACAGTGCCAGTAGCCGAGGCAGCGCAGACGCTGGGAAGCCAGCCCAGCTTGGGAATTAGAGTGGGTTATTTTCTCCAGGGCCTGGGGAAATTTGTGAAAAACTCCTTCAGCCTAAACCTGCCTGCTTCTTAATCCACTCTTTCGTCTCTAGATAGTGAACACAAACAATCCCTAAAACAAGCCGTCCCCACGCCTGTTGGTTCCTGTAAGTGCAGTGGCTGGTGCGTGCCCCCTGTCCATAGTCCCCAGCTGTGCCCGTGACCTCCAGCAGCACTGCCCCGAGGGACCTCATCCAGGAGAGATGTGTCAGCACGGAGTGGTACGATGCTCTGTTTTGTCTCTGTTTCAGGAAAAAGTAAAAAAGTTTTTTGTTTTGTTTCTATAACAACTTTCGCTGTGCCAGCTGCTGCTTTTTGTTCTTGAGCCTGGAGGGTGCCATGTAGCTGATCAACAACTTGGGCACTTTCTTTGGCACTAGGAGAAACTTTCTTAGTGAGGACCTGCAGCCACACACTGGTGGTCCTGAGGTCTGTGCCCTGGATTAGCACTAGCCAGGACTCCCTTGCTCCCTGGGAAAGGTGGCCAGATTTTTCCATGCTACGTGATCCAGAGCTGTGTCATTTTACTCACCTGTATTTTGAGGGTCTGGCACATACGTTCATGCTTAAAAATAATAGTGGGCCTCACCACTCTGCTGATGTCAACAGGCTTGAGACCCTTGGCATTCCTCCCCCTCTGCTCCGCCCTGGCGAGGCCACATCTGCAGTACTGTGTCCAGTTCTGGGCTCCCCAGTTCAAGAAAGACAGGGAACTGCTGGAGAGAGTCCAGCAGAGGGCTATGAAGATGATCAAGGGGCAGGAGCACCTCTCCGATCAGGAAAGGCTGAGAGACCTTGGTCTGTTTAGGCTGGAGAAGAGACGATGAGAGGGGACCCCATCAATGCTTATCAATATCTAAAGGGTGGGTGTCAAGAGGATGGGACCAGACTTTTCAGTGGTGCCCAGCGACAGGACAAGGGGCAACGGGCACAAACTGGAACACGGGAAATTCCATCTCAACGTGAGGAAAAACTTCTTTGCTTTGAGGGTGGCAGAGCACTGGAACAGGCTGCCCAGAGAGGCCGTGGAGTCTCCTTCTCTGGAGATATTCAAAACCCGCCTGGACGCGTTCCTGTGCAACCTGCTCTGGGTGACCCTGCTTTGGCAGGGGGGTTGGACTAGATGATCTCACGAAGGTCCCTTTCAACCCCTACCATTCTGTGATTTGAGAAAGCAGGTTTATGCTAACTGGCAAATTAGCCACAGGCATAGACATTTTCCATTCTCAGTGATCAGTGGAAGTAAAATGAGACGGCCTGTCCCACTCTTGTGCTCATTTTTACCTAAATTCAGTGCCACTGGTTGCAGTAGGACTACCCTGGATTTGTAAGTGTGTGTGCGCGGACATGGGAGCATCCGTTCTGCCCCATGGCACTCAGCAACATTTGTACCTTACTTTCACCCATTTAAATCCTGATCAGAAACTGGGGAAGCAATGGTAGACCACTGCACCGTACTGCCTGCTGGTGTGGTTTCTCACAGTAGCTTTGTGCCCTGTTCATTTCAGGACATATTTAACTGCAATTTAAGTGAGATTAGTTTTGAACGCAGCGCTGCTTGGAGAACCCCTCTGGATAATCAGGTAAAAAAAAAAGTCTATCAGACTTCTGAGAACTGACTGAAGGTCTTTCGTAACAGTGGCTTTCCAGTTTAGCTAACAACAACTCCTACAAAAGTGATACTCAAGTTTTGAATTAGCTTAGTTTGTAACAGTTGCCTTCATATGTAGAATTCTTTTTTGCTATTTTGATCAAATATTTATGAGTCTCCTAATAACTGTGGCCTAAGGAAAGCCCATAGACAGAAAATTGGCCTTAGGGTCTACTATCTGTACTATAAAACTCTTCTTGACAGTATCAATGCTAGGTGTTTGTGTTAAAAATCATAAATCAGGCTTGGCAAATACATGGTTTGGGTTCTTCTCTATCTGTATTCCAGCTTCTGGACATACTGCCCAGGGAGGCAGCCTCCAAATTTGGAGGCTTTCAAGCCCCAGGTAGATAAAGCCATGACTGACCTGTTCCAGTGTTGGAACTGATCCTCCTTCAAGTGAGAGATTAGACAAGAGCTGTCCAGGGGTCCCTTCCAACGGGCCTTTCTGTTATTTTGAAGTCATGAAAGCATAAAGGAAACCTTCTAATGTTGAGACTTGAAATAACGAGCATGAGAGTGCTAAAGGACAGCGGTGCCTGAGATTCATAACAACCTTGAACACAGTCTCAGCAAGGTCCGATTTGACCTTGAGAGCTAGCCCAAAAAAGACACTTTGGGACCTTATTTTATGAACACTGGACTTGACAAAGTGACGGTCTGTCTTGAATATATCTGGTACAATAACAAAGCTCTGTCCCAGCTGCATAACCTTAGGACTCTGTCCGGTGGGGATTCAGTAAGAATCATTCCATGAGTAACATGGAGCTCCTATGAATACAAACACCTTCCTCTTTATAGAAGTACGTGGGAAAGTAAGGCTCTCGGCTATATAATGTGCTGCGGAATCACCGGCATAACAATTCTGATCAAAGCTGACACCTCCCATCTGTTTCTATATCCAGTCTGTTCAGCATAAATCATACACAGATGGTGTCACGGTGTCAGCGTCTCTCAAGTCATGCCGCAGTCACTGGGTGTTAGCTCGGGCTCAGTTGATGCCTAACTTTGCCACTTTACCCTTAATTGTTGAGTGTGTTTCATCCATAGAAATAACCTTTTATCCATGCGAAGCCAACTGCTTGCTGGTTTCCATGGCGTGGGTGGCCAGAGAACAGGTTTTTCCACCAGCCAAGCTGTTCATCTTCCAAAGCTGCCTGGCTGCAGTACCATTGTCAACAAGTTTTGCAGAGGATCAGGGGCTGGTAATGCATACCGACTCCCTCCAACCCATTTCCCGTCTCTTCGCCACCCACGTAGTTAGCCTGATTCCCAGAGCGACACATGCTTTTGCTCTCTCATCCTACTAATTTGTTAGCTGGGGTAGCCAGTCATCTTGCTTTACTCCGCTTGATCTCGCAAGCTAGGCAGAGTGCTGGAAGAATAGCCTACCTTCGCATAAAAAGCCTCCCATCAGTCAAGGATTTTGAAGGATTGGATAATGGTGATGTAGGGCTTAACCCTTGTTATTTGTGACTACTGTTGAACATCTGGCACTTTAATAGTTGTTGTTTCTGGCTCAAAATCCAATCAGCTAAATTCTTCCTCTCCGATTTCTCGCTGAAGTTGCAGCTGGGCATATTCAACTGCATTTGAATGACTGAAATTAATTTTTCTCCTTTGTGGTTTCCTCTTTGACCATATCAAGGATTGAGTTGGAAATTCATCTCTCTCTTGCTCTGATTTAGAGCCCAGTCAGCAAAGCTGGAGCAAACTCCAAAGTTTCTTAATTCTCCTTGATATTGTTGAGAGTCTTGGCTATGTCCTGCTTGGAGAGAGGTTGCTGCTTCAAAGCTTGGATGTAAGTCTGGACCCGACGAGCTGGAATGGCTGGGAATCATCTGCGCCTCAGTTTATCTGATAACCCTCTCAGACTGCTGGGCAACCACTTTTAGCAACGTAGCTGCAGCTCTGTGCTGTGACATTCGCTATTGACAGCTCTGTCCGAGAGCCCACGGCATGGAGTGGGCTTTGTCCAAAGTGGAATGAGTCTCAGTTTGCAGAGACAAAGCTCCAGGAAATTAATTCCTCACCTCAGCAGCAGCTTCAGCTCTTCTTGGATTTCTCCAAAGCCTGTGAGAAAACCACCCTGTGAGTGTCAACAACACCTGAAGGTCTTGCAAATCAGAAGGGCCAAAGTTCAGCTGCCGTCCTCCCGCTTTGACATGCGTGTCTGTCTTCAGAAGTGCGGCACCACATCAGTGATTTATTTCAAATAAAGCAACAGCAGACAAAACTCCAAAGCAATTTTCAGCCTGAGTAATCACTGCAAATTTGCTCCAAATGTTGAACAGATGGAATCTGTATATGACTTCTCTGAGTATAAACACAAGCACCCTGTCATATTTCAATTGCTGATGTAACAACACAATGTGGCTCTTTCTAAAGGGAAAGTACATGGATTTGGGGGTCTGATTATTTGTTTTCTCAGTGCAGTAAAAGATTTGGTGTATTCACTTGCAAATAACACATGACAATTGCCAGTTGGTTCCACTCCATTCAAATATTTGCTCAGCAAAGGGGTAGTATGAGTTCTCTGCGAAAGGTGTATCCTTGCAATCAAAACCAATTTATGCTTAATTTCGCTCTGCTATTGCCACATTTGGTCACTTTCACTACGCAAACTGGCATGAGAATGGAAGTGGAAGTGAGGGGGTCTTTTCTTGAGTTGAGAGGAAGGACCCTGGCAGTCCCCAACCAGGGCTCCCCTACTGTCTCCCCACTGTCTCTCTGGCTGTAGGAGAGTCTCTTACCAATTGACGCCTGTATCTGTGAACTGACAATAGGTGGGTATTTTCCTTCTGTAAAATGTTTTGAGACCTGTTGATGAAAAAAACAGAAGTTAATATTCATACAGTTATGGTTTAAGGTGAGAACTTCTCGTGGGGAGAGGGAGGCTCTGTCCTGCCTCTGCCGCGGGTGTTTGTGACCGCACATAAACGCTGTTGTAGCAAAGGAGGAATAGGGGTAAGAATCCTGCAGCTTCTGGTAGGTCGTCTAGGGGAGGTTGTCCTGACCTTTCATGGGTGGTGTTCCCCAGCAGGGACCTGCGCCCTCCTCCCCAGTGCCTCCACAGGGGACTGGGATCGCAGTTTCCCTATGAACGTGTGGAAACTCTATTGCCGTTCCCTGCCTTGATGCCTGGCTTTAACCTCTCTGTATTTTCCTTCTATTCTGAAGAATGAGCTGTGATATTCCTCCTGCCTTCTTCCCCTCTACTGCCGTGGGTCTTCTAGTGCAGTTTTCACCTCCTGAGCACCTGGGATTGCTTTCCCTCTGCCAGCTCCAGCCCTGCGAGTGATGGGAGCCGTCCCGATGCCACCCCCCCGGCATCACCAGCGCCACGGGACTCGTCCTTCACAAAACTTATGCTGCTGCAGGCAAGTCCCCTGAGCTTTTCCTGCCACCTTTTTCCCAACCATGTAAATTCATTACATCCAAAACGTATCCTGAATGGAAGAGGGGTCAAGAAGCCAGACGATTGCTGTAGCTGATTGTGGCCTCTGCTAGAGCCTTGTTAGTGTTTTAACTTGTGGATGTCGTTGCGGGACAGATTTGTCAGCTTCATTTGCTTCCAGCAAAAGCTGCTTTAGGCTTACACATGTGAGGCCAAGTACCCCGAGGGAGGATTTAACATGGCAGGCATACGTGTTAATGTTTTACATAATGTTTAATAAGAAAACCAGCTGTCATTTGCTTTTAGTCAGTTGACTGGATCTTCAGCAGTTTCTAATACTTACAGCAAACTTCTCTCCTGCTGGAGATGCTAAAGGTGTCAAAACCACACACACAGAGTGTAATGTTTGGGAATGTGCGATATTCTGAAATGTGCGCAGGAATTTCCAGCTTCTGCTCTTTCTTTTTAGATCCTGCTAATATCATCTATATAAATACACAGACATGCAAATTTTCACACCTCAAACTTCCTTGTACTTCTATGTTAGCCTCCTCCTCTCCTTTTTAATAGATGCCTTAAAACTCTTCACTGTCGGCAGATTCTCATCACCAGCCTCCACTCTGGATCCAGTTATATCTGCCTGACTTTTTTTTCTTTTTTTTTTTCTTTTTTTTACTCTTTTCCCCCTTTTCCCCTCTGCTAGAAAAAAAGAGAAGGGGAAGGAGAGTTAGAACATTGTTCCCAGTACAGATCTCCCAAGGGACCTCTCCTGTTGTGCTGTGGAAATCAGTTGCTGGAGTCTCTCAGCTCTGCCATCGCTGCCACAAAGTGCCGAAGTTGGTCCCTGAGCTTCCCATAGTGTCACTCGCTGACTCTGCCGCCTTGTTTGCGAGCCCTGCCTGATCTGGTATTTCTGGCAGGGGCTTGCTGCCCACCCTTTGAAATCTATCATACTGAAGAGCTGTCAAAATATTTATCAATAATAATGGTACCGGAGAAGTGTGTAGTCTGGGGGCTAGAACAGCAAATTGCAGTTTTGTTTTTTCACCTCCGCTATCCCAAGTCTGTCCTGCGAGCGCGTGTGTCCCCTCTGACATGTGAGCAATTACTTTCAGGCACACAGATTCAGTCAGACTTTTGTTGCTCTGAATTTGTTCTTTTTTTCCTGTTTTTCAGTGATGGATGGTGTGTCATGGCTCACCAGTCACAGGATGGTCTCTTGATGCTCACATGATCAAGTAAAGGAAACTTATTTTAGTGCCCCAAAGCCCCTGCTGGTCCCTGCTTGCTGTGTACCTTTTTTCAGTTGTGTTCTGAGTAGCTGCATAACCCTTTTCAGGCCACGTCGTAGCTGAGCCTCAACGTCCTTTAACTTGAACCTCATCACCCCAAATGCGCTTTGGTCTTTGCTGGCCGTTTCCATTTGTGACTCTGCTGCTGTCAGATGGGAGCTGCTGAGTTTCATCCCACTGTTGCTATTGGCTGGATTTAATGACACTTTGCAATCTGATATAGCACCTTCCCCATACTAAGCTAGGCAATTCTTCTCGTAGTGCTAGGTATGAGAACAAAGTGAAAGCACACTCAAAGATACAGTTATCTTCTAAGTGACAGAAAAGGATAGTCTTGTTTTTCACTCCACTCCTTGATAAAGCCACGATTGAACAAAAATGCAGACTTTGGAAAATCAGGATGATAAAATCTCATTGAAAAAATGATTGTTAGTATGTTCTGGGCTAAGCTTTGTCTTGGACCTTGTGTAATGAATTCCGTGGGGAAGGTGGTACCAAATGTTACTGCTCTGATGCTTTAGAGCTTTATTCCCCCTCAATATCCCTGTCTGGGGACAGTTTCCAATACCATGGATCTAACTCATACCGCTTGCAACAGGAACAGGCTTTAACCCTGTGTGTCTTTTACCCTGCTCCTGAGGGAGAGAGCTTGGCTTGTAGGATTGATCTGGTTTAATTTTTCAAGACTCAGGTCACAAGCAAATGTTTTTCCTCTTCACTTGTGCCACTGAGAAAGCGTTCACTTTTTCTTTTACAGCTTGGTGTGGGATGGAAGATGCTTTACTGAAGACAGAGTGAAGAAGGGCATGCCCCAGGGGACCTGGCCTGAGCCAGGATGTGACACCGCCGATGCTGCTGAGGGAGAGGCTGACCAGCCAAACGATCACGGGAGTTGTGTGATGTTTCATAACCTACCCGCTTGTCCATCCGCCTGAAACATAGGTAAAAAGGTCATGTTGTATTCGATTGTATTACTCTTCCAAAGTCACAATGTAGTTTTCCAAACTAAGTCGCTCCACATGTGTTTTGCCATCTGAACAATATTTAGCCCCACTGGCACTTTTTAACTTTCTGCAGATTTTAAACTGCCACAGATTTTTAATTCCTTCCTATTTCATAGAGCTTTCACTGTTTGAATCCCTGAAAAAAGTGTCCTGTACTTACACTTTTGAGAGATGAAGCTGTGCCAAAATGCCTTCACAGATCCTGCAAATGGTAATTATAGAAATGGAAGTTACATGTACGCACCAGGAACCTGGGGAGCAGCAAATAGACACATGGCCGAGGAAAGTTTTGTGTGGTGACTGTTGATAACAGAGAAGCATGGAAGAAATTTGGACCAAAGCAAGTACTTTTATTTCTTTTCCCATTATTATTGCTATTTTCAGTATTACTTTTTGGTTACATACAGCTCCTCAGAAGAAAAAACCCACTTAAGTGTCTTACTGGTCTCTTCTCTCTAGAAGTTTATATGACAATCTTAGCTGTGGAAGAAGGGAAAGAGGGGCTACAGTGGGGAGAGCAGGACCAGAAGGCTGCTGGGTAAGTGAATGCTAACTTGGATATGGTGAGAATTTCGTTTTCTTCTGTGAAAAATGCTAATTAAGAATAAAATTCATAAAAATCACTGGGCTTTTTTCATTCTCAGCAACTAAACTCTGGGAAACTGTCAGTTTTTCACCTTAGCCAAGTTTATCTAGATTTTGGCTTTCCAAAGAAAAATGTATTTTGTCAAAAGAGCAGAGATTTACTCAGAAAATTATTGGCTGAAACAAACTCTGGTTTGTCTTTGGACACAATAAATCTTTCATATAAATTGTATACTGTCTGTTGAAAAAAAAAAAAAGAGCTTTGAAAGAAAATTTCTGGCCAGCCTCAGTCTTTGTCCTTGACGCTGCAGCTGGTCCGAGGTCTCAGATCAGACGGAATGTAGATTGCAGTCGTGCTGCAAACGACCTTCCTCCAGAATTTCTGAAGGTGGCTGGTTTTTCACCGAATATTTTGGTCTTGGTGGTCCCTGGCATGTGGCAGCTTTGGGTGTTACCAGCGCATGTCTCCTGTGCTGTATGTAGCTGGCGCTGCTGTGTCTCTAAAGGTAGGAAAGCAAGCTGAGCTGTGCTCCATAGAGGAATCTAACATGATAATGGGGGCTTTTGTGATTCCCAGGGTGTTGGTGTTCTCCTAGCAAGCCTTAAAGCAGCGTCGGTGCTGCTCTGGCTTGGCCTGGCTCAAGATGGTTCCCAGCAGCAGGATTACGCTGGTTAGATGTCCCCATGATGGCTCGCAGCAGCGCAATTACGCTGGTTAGATGTCCCCAGGGCCCTTCTGCAAGCGCTGGCTCCCTGCAGGGCACATACCCTGGGCATTAGCAGCACAACACGTTTCTCTTGGCTTTCCAACACTACCTGGAGATTTCTGCATGCAGAGATGATGTGGAACAGGTTTATCGCTTCTTTGTGTTCCTGGAGCTGTACACAGGTACTGCTTTGACAGCCAGGATAAGGTCAGCTTCTCTCTTTAGTGAGGAATTTATATTAACGTTTGTATTTTCATCAAGTACGTAACTAAGAGTGAAAGGACACATTTAGCTTATTGTGGCTATAAACACAATCCTGTCTTTGTTGAGTTGTGATGTCACTGGTGATGAAGGTCTTGCATCACTGATCTCAGACAAGGACATTTTCTGCAGCTAATCTTTGATGAGCAGATCTTCCATCAGACACCCTGAAAACATATTTCCATGTATCCTGAAACAAATTTAGTAGCTTGATATTTTTCCTAGCAAATGATGAATTATTTGTGCTAATTAAAGTAATTGTTTTACTTTTCTTCTCCCGTCATCTTGTTGTAAATCATTTCTTTAATCTATCACAAATCTGTTGAGAGCATTTGGAGAAAAAGGAAAACCCCAAAATCCATGGCACCTGAAACGCTGCTCTCCCTCACGGGTAGTTCTCACAGCCGGTAGCTCCTCCGTGCCCCGGTTCAGTGGGGACGGCCTCTGAAAAGATTTCTGTTGTTTTCTAGAAACCTTTTTGTAAGAACACTATGAAAAAGATGGCAGGGAACATCCACATGTATTATTCACTGTTAATACTGATACTCTCTTTAGGTCTTTTTATAAGCGACACCAGGTGAAGAAATCTGTGGCAACCTGCAACAGAGCAACCTACTTAGCTCTGCTTTGAGGTGGGCCTGTCCTTAAGTAAAGGACCGCTCAAAACTTTTTGCAAATGCTATTCAGTAGCTTCTTTTTTTGTTTAATCACAGGTCTTCCTTGCCTGCAATTGCGAATAGTTTTTCAGATTATGGAAAATGGGATTGTGCAAGAAACTTTCACTTGCTTTTCTCTGATCGCCTTTTACATTTTGCCAGGAAAAAATCTAATACATTTTTAAATTTTTTTCAATATCCTCTCTGCTGCCTGTTTCCTTTGTAGGGCCGTATACACTGGCACATTTGTGTACAGCATGCTGCTGGCTCTGCATCACTCAGCTATGAACCTTCTCAGAAAAACAACATGAAAAGATCATTTCAGTTGCAATTCACTTCTAGATTAATCCTTCTCCACTGTAGCTACCTCACCTAATTGAGGTTCTAAGCGGATCTTACAAAGTTGTGCCTCATTTCTCTCCATTATCAGTAGAAATTAGGGGTGACTGAGCTCCTAACTCGTTTGACTTGAGTTACGTGTTTGAAGTGTGGTGGGATGAATCCAGGTGACAGCCTCATGCCCTTTGTGCATCCATACTGGAGTTAAAAACAGCATCACAGAGCACAGGACCCGATCGCGTGTTGTTGGAGACTGTTCTTGTTATTCACAGTAGGGTTTGCAGCGTATTTCCTGTGTGCGCTTTGAGTCCCCTCTGAAAGCAGAACTAGCATTTTCTGGGCAAGCTTCTTCCTGGTGCTTTTTGGCCTCTCCATGCTCTGTGGGCTGCAGTGAATTGATTGCCCCATCCCTGGTTTACTATCGTCCACTTTCTGCTCATAGGAAGTTGAGGGAGGGAGAAAGTAAGGGCAAAAAATGATTTGGGCTTTTGGGAGAGCAAGGTTATCTGCACTTTTAGGGCTAGTCCCTGTCTTGCTGAGATACAGCCCTTTTCTGGGCAAGTGTTTGGGTATAAGACCCTATGTCCATATAGCGAAATAAACCAACAGCCAGTAGTAAGCTTAAGCTCTGGACAGTAATTATGCACGTCACTTAGTTGGCAGGTTACTCCCTGCCATGGCAGGGGATGCCAGTTGGTAGTCTGTGGTGAAGGGAAGGTGATGCTCTCACTGTCTACAACTACCTGAAAGAAGGTGTGGGGGTCGGCCTCTTCTCCCAAGTAACAAGTGACAGGACAAGAGAAAATGGCCTCAAGTTACGCTGGGGAGGTTTAGGTTGGATATTAGCAAAAATTTTTTCACCGGAAGGGTTATCAAGCATTGGAACAGGCTGCCCAGGGAAGTGGTGGAATCACCATCCCTGGTGGTATTTGAAAGACGGATAGACGTGGTGCTCAGGGACATGGTTTAGTGGTGGTTTTGGCAGAGTCGGGTTGATGGTTGGACTGGATGATCGAAAAGGTCCCTTCCAACCTAGACAATTCTATGATTCTATGCTCCAGAAGCCATCCCTAACAGGCAGGATGGAAGACGCTGTGCAGCGTCTGCCTCCCTCCTCAGTCCCCTGACACCCGCCAGCTGCCTCACTTCCTCAAACCCTCCTGTATGCCCTCATGCCATGCCGCACGGCACATAGATTTCACATGCACTTGCTATAAAATCATCCCTCTACTGAAATCTCATGATGTGTTTAAGTCCCATGATTTCAGGCATTTTGTATTGAACACCATTCCCTGTCCCAATAACGTCTTAAGGCCACAAAGCACTACATGGGCCCCAGAGGACACGCAGGGCCAAGTCTGTGTGGTGTGGATGTGACCCACTGTGGGTCACTTGGCCTCCGTCGTGGTCCGGTTGCTATTTAGCAGTACAGGTACAGGGTGGAGGTCTGGAGCCAGGGAAAGGGCAGGTGATGGGGGTGCAGACTGTAAGACCTGGAGCTGAGGGAGCTCCTGGCGTTCATGAAAAATGGGGAAGACCCATCTGCAGCACAGAGGCACTGGCAAAAGGCTCTTCTTTGGGCCAACAGTAATGTCATTTGGGGATTTCTGCAAGCCGATGGTGCAGCCAAAAAGTGATGCCCTGAAGGGAGGGTTGAAGCAGCCACTGCCTGTTGGTATTTATCTATTCTAGCTGTCCAGATCTCCAGCCTAAAGTCTAGGGCAAAAGTCCCATGATTCATATGTCCTATTTTAGGTGTCTAAAAGATCTTTAGATCTTAGTGAAGCGAAGCATACCTTGAAATCAGGTAGACAACTACACTTGGATGAATGGCTCTCCTCTTTGTGCTGGGACTTCTGGCGAAAGTTGACAGCCTGGGCCTGTTTCGGCTTCTTTTTTTTTTTCCCCCAATGCTGTTTGGTACCAGAGCTAAATGCAGCAGAAGTTGTGCCCAGTGGGAACTTCTGCACATTTGACTCTTCTCTGAGCTCTGGCACTGGACAGCTTGAACAAAGCTAGGATGAATTAACTTGATCGCAGATGTGAATATCTGCTTCTATCAGAATAAGAAAAAAAGAAGCAATTATTTCTGATAATTTTCCTTTATGCAAGTCTGCAAGGCTTTTTCCCCACGGAAATAGAAAACGGGAAGTATTTTTTGGTCAGACATGTCCTCTGTAAATTCTGTGCTTTGTGCTCCTTATTAACTGTAGTTACTGACTAGCAACAAGTGGTTACTGTTTTTAGAACGTAGACATAAATGGTGCAATAAAAGTAGAGGGGAAAAAATAATATAGTGCTTCAGACTTGCAAAGTTTTGAAACCAGCTACTGAAGTCAGAGGCTCGTGCAGTAGGCGCTGGTAGTACTGGCAGGACTGGGGATATGTCTGCAATGCGGGGAGTTCGCAGCAAATCTCAGGTGACAGGTCTTCCAAATAAACCAGACATGACATCTGTAGATCACAACCTGTACCAAAACCCAGTAGCTGCATTTCATAAGGCTCACTAAGAGGAACAAGTCTGAAATTTTCATCAGTAAGCTGAAAATTAGAGCCTTATGCTCGAATAGCTGGAAATAACGGAGACTGTTATCAACTACTGAATGCGGAGTTAGGCCCTGTCAATAAATCACTGAACACTGACACGTTATTCCTGGCTTTGCCCCTGTGGTGCTGGGCAGTGGTGAAGGTCCTTCTGTAACTGATCTACCCTTTGTAACTCCATTTCCTTGTCTGCAAAATAGGATAGCGGGTGATCATGTTTGCAGAAAAGATCCACTGATGAGAAGAAGTAGATTGCAGCTTGTGGGTATGGTTGTCTGCCCACATGCTGAGCAAGCCTTGTCCTTGTCCTTGTTTAGTAATGGCCTGCTTGTCCTTTCCTTCATCTTGCATGTGGCCTTCTCCTACAGGGAACCAAATGGGAAGGGCCGTAGGAGACAGCCCTGATAGCACCTGTGTTCCTGTGCTGAGTCTTATCTGTTAGCTGCCTCTGGAAGGGTTCCCACTCATCCCAGTGCCAGGCTCAGCACATCACTCTTTGGATGTGCCTTGCTCTCTTCATCACCTAACAGCAGCTCATTCCCTCCGAATACGGTCCATAATGTCAAAACAAAACCCAATGCCTTTGTTTTGCTGGTTTCGCGAGAGTAATGTTTACGTGACTTTCATTTGGAATCTGATTTCCACTAGGTTCACTGAAATGTTTAATCGTCATTGCTCAAATGTTTCAGCAGCTTCCTACTGAACCTCAAGACTGTAATAAAGCCTGAAACTGAGCAATTTATTTGCAAGCCTTTAAGACAATTCAGAAAATTATCTTCACTTCAGAAATGCATCCTCCAGGAGCTCAGAAAGTAATAGCTTTCCATTTCACCCACAAATAGGAATTAGATTTCATTTTTAGTTAGACTTTTGTACATTCACATCCTTCCTCTCTAGGGAACTTGTTTTACTAATAGCTACGGAGCTTTCCAAGCTCCCAGAAAGAAGCCAGAGAGGACTGTAACAGGCAGATGTTTCCATAGGATATCAGGGTTATGCAGGTAGCGCAGACACGGCCCATCTGTAGCTCAAACGTTGTACCAAAGCTGCTCCAGCAATGCAGCCTGCCGGGGGGAGGCCCTGGGGAGGCCCAGGTGGTTCAGGTGGGTGCTCTGGTTCCCTTCCACCAGTGCAGCACGCACCAGATGAGGCTGAGCAAAACTCACCTACTTTCCCCTCCTCAGTTCTGCCACCATTTTTGAGCCTTACCTGTAAGAACCTCTGACCTAACCTTTACTGGGCTAGCAAATGCCACTGTCTGGTGTTTTATTGCATTTATACAAACATCGACTAATGACTAAGCACTCCATCTACAGAGGGATGCAGGACCAAGACCCAGAAAGGCCTGAGGCTGAATTCTGGGGCCCAGTTCCCACTCCGCAGGAGTGGGGGTTCATCCCTGTTCCCTCTCTCTGCAATTCCTTCCTAACCTTGGAGGTTTCTAATCTCCATAGGTATCTGCATCTGTTACTAAGATGTTCTGCAGATACCTTCAAAAGTTATTTTTGATAGAGCCAAGCAGGAAAACTGCTTTTCTTGTGTGACAGGCTGTACTGGGTCTGGCTGGGGTGGAGTTAGTTTTCTTCATAGCAGCCCGTATAGTGCTGCTGTGAAAACCAGATTGCTCAGAGGCTTGTTCTGGTGGTGTATTGGGTGTAGATGGCAAGGTTTTGATACTATGGGGTGGGCTGCAAGCACAGGTCAGGGTTGCCTCTTTCCTGGACACTGCTGGTTCCAGCCAGCTCCACAATGGGCCCACAGCAGGACCCAGCTGAGCCCATCAGCCAAGCAGGCGGCTCCTCTGTGAAAGTGTGCTTAAGAAAGGGCAGAAAATGCCACAGAGAGAAGGAGGCAACAAAAAGAGTGAGAAACAGCAGAGGGAACACCAAAGTCAGAGAAGGAGGTGGAGGAAGTGCCCCACAGTGCCAGAGAAGATGCGCACCACCACAGCCTGGGGAGGACTCAAGCTGGAGCAGAGGAAAAGTGTGACAGGGAAGAAGCAGCAGAGAGAAACCCCTCCTTACCACTCGGGGTGAGGGGAAGGGTCTGGAGTGGAGGAGTAAAGTTGAGTTTGGGAAAGCAGGCAAGAAAAGTGTTGGTTTAATGTCTCTCCTTGTTTCTCACTACCTAAATCAGTAATTAAATACCTATTTTAACTAGCAACAAATTAAGTTAATTTAGAATCATAGAATCACAGAATAGTTTGGGTTGGAAGGGACTTTAAAGATCATCTAGTTCCAACCATAGAACAGGTTTCTGCCAAAATGGCTCCTCTTGTGACTGAAGTGTTTGCCCATGGCATAGATTCGCTCCCTTCCTCTGCTTAAGAGGAGTCAAATCCTTACCACCCCTACCCTGTTGGCTGTGTACTACTCTGGCTTTCTGCCTTGCTTATTAAAGTTGTGATTTTAAATTTAAAAAAAAAAAAAAAAGATTAAATATTGGCTGGATCAGAGATGGTAGGGAAGAGTAAATTGTGCACTGACCTGGCAGGTTGATGCTGGCTTCTGTGCCAACCGTTTCATGTGGAGAAGTCGTTGAAGGAAATGTATAAACAGTCCATGGAGCAGCGATCAGGATCTGGGGGATCCCCTCATCCAGCCATGCAACAGATCTGCTCAGCAGGCCAGAGAGTTGTACTCCCTTTTTGTCCCTTGGGGGATCAAGAATGACAGTCTTTGGTTTGAGAGCTAGTAATGCAGGGAAATTATTTGGTGAAAAAGGACTCTGTCTTCTACGGACTATAATTTCCTAAAGTGTCTTTGGCATGCAGGAAGTCTACAGAGCTCAAAGAGATCATGCAGGCTTGCATGACAGTGTTCAAGTCCTTGCTCCAAATCAGCCAAAAGTGGTGATCTGAAACTATTGAACCATTACCTGGACCTGTTTCTCTCTGGCTTTGAACAGCCAGTCTCAGAAATGGGCTCACAGCTGGCATTTCTTAGCAGACACAGCTACATGTTCTTCTTGGTGGCCTTCCCTGTTGGTGAGGCTCAGGCAGCCCTTTGCTTGGTTTACCAGTTTCCAGTGAAGCCAGTTCCACTTTCTACTGCTCCGTGACATTATCCGCGGAGCCCCAAACACCCTACCCAGGAGAAACCTCAGGTCCCTCCAGTTCTGACTGAACTAATTCAGTTCCCCTTTGGATTTAGTCCTCAGGTCAAAGTATCACATTTGTCTTCCTTGTGATTGATCCTAGTTTGAAAAACAGATCTCTAGAAAGATGGAACGTTTGTGTGTTGTATCCTTTAACTTTGCACATTACATGGGCAGGTTGGACACTGCACTCTCTGAGCTAAACAAATGTGAGACAAACTTTTGCAGAGACCTAAGAGCATTCTCAGAGTTCCCTCCTGAGTCCTCTCTTCCTGTGCTAATCCAAACACAGTCTTTTTAAAAGTCAGGAGGCTTGTGCTTCTCTTAATCCCAGCAAGATTCTGCTAACCATGCCGCATTTCAGTACTCTGGGCACTGTCTGGTCAATTGTCTTCTCATGGAGAAAAGGCAGATTTTTCTTGTATTACCATCACTCCTGGAAAATAAAGCAGACAAGGTATGCTCCTAAACCACTTTTGCCATGGCTACGCTAGGAAATATCTTTACTTAATTAGCTCAATAGATTATAACATTTACTCACAATCACACATAGAGGTGCACTTGGGTTCGGGAAGAGGCAATGTTGTATGTGGAAGGGTTAAACTGAATTTGTTCTTCCTGCAGAGTAGCCAGATGTGGTTGTTTTCATCTCCAGGCAGACAAGCCCGGTTGTAGCCCTGTGAGGATATAAATCACTGTGAAGACTTTATGTGAAACTCAGCAGTGTGCATTTATATGATCCCAGTTTCATCTTTCTTTGATCAGCTGTGAAGCCAAGTCTTGTTTGGGTTTTTTGGGTGATTTTATAACTTCTTCATGTCTTAGTTCCAAGTTCCTAAGTCTAGTTTAGTTGTTGACTGTAGACCACTAGTTGAAGTAGTAAGTGTCTATTTTCTGTGAGTTTCCTCTGAGTCATGAAGAGCCGGACAATAAAGCAGCTAGCACTGGAAGAAAATAACCAGAGGTGCTACTTAAAGCCTCTTCAGATTAATTTTTGAAGTTGTCTTTTTATTCAGATACTAACAAAAGCCATGCAATATATTTTAAAGTGTTGAGTTTTCTGTTCTTTCAGCAGCAATGGCTCTCTGTAGACAAAACCCCGGGGAGACTGAGTGTAAACCAGTGCAAGTAACATTACTTTTCAGCCTCTGGTGAGTGATCAGATGAGCACAAGCAATGTATCTGACTAAAAACTTTGTTCTCAGGTTTTGTGTATGGCTTCAGTCCCTCTCTCTGGGAATGTGCAGTGCTGAGCAATGCAGCTGATTTTTTTCTAATGAATCTGGTCGTATTTCCAACATCCTGAACTGTCCTGATGGCACATGTACCTGTTCTGGGGTCATCATGCCCTTTTGCTTGACTCTGATCAGGCACATGCGCTGCTACATAAGGATCAGCAAACGCAGCCCGTCTGGATTGCTAGCTCAAACTTGCGTTCTGTTCTCTTCTAATTTGGGAATTTGGGAGAAAAATGAAACCTCTGTGACATTAACTTGGTGAGTACTTTTGTTTAAGTTGAATTATCTTGAAAGGCAGAAGTAGGCAGGAACTGAAACTTCACAGCTGAAATACTTGGATTATATCTATTTTGTTGGGCTGTAACTTGCTTGAAGGTAACTGAGACCCACTGCATCTTTAGTTGATACTCAGAGAATTAGTGTTACAGCTATCTTGTGGAAATGTAGATTTGATTGATATGCTAGTAATATTTCTCTTCCGTCCTCTCCATCTCCTGCTTGGTTGAAAACTTCTGTTATTGGTCTGCATGTGTCAGTTGATGGAAGTTTCTTTGGCACATCCGCATGAAGCTTCTGGATGATGTTTACTGCTCCTCAGGCTGTAACAGGAATTATGCATCAAATGGCAGAGTGAAGCCTCTAGAGATCGGAATTTCCTCTAAAACATGAAGCCTGTGACAATGCTATCCACCTTCTAACCATGTACTAATTACATATGTATACATAAACTACTCCCTAATTCTATTTATATGCTAAAAAGATCATTTGTATTAAATCTTGTTCTGATTAAAGCATTAGTTTCTAAATGCTAATTTTGGATGTCAGGGATTTAATTCTCACCGCACAAGGAAATGCTTTTACCCCAAAGTACAGATGGGAGACCTGCGGCAGAGAACTCCTGTGTGGCTGCCAACAGGGAGGCCTTGGTGAATGAGAGGCAGAGGAAGGCTCCGTAGGTGTACGGCTGTGCCGGAGTCCCGTCCACCCAAGCAGAGCTAACGGGTTTTGAATTGAGGTGGGGGGGAATCGTTGTTTCTCATATTGCTTACAGTGGAGGAAACCAGGGGCCCTCACTCTTTGCTCTTCAGTGCCACCTTGCAAACACAGCTTGGGGACCTGGATAGCACAGACCCAGGATGATTTCAATTCATTATTTAAATAGATACAGTGACTATCTTACTGAATCTCAATGAACTCTTTATGTGTGAAGCTCTGTTTGAAACATTACCCCAACTCAAACCCCAAGAGAAAAGATTCCTTCGTGTTTTCATTGAGCTCCATTGTTTCATTTTACCTCATAACAGTTTCCCTATTTTATTTCCTTTGTATTGAGCCTAAGATCAAAGCAATAACTCTGTTAAAAAGCAATCAATTCTAATCAATTTAATAAGCAGAAAAGGAAGTGCTTTGGCTAAATGAAAAGCTTTTGGCCAAGTCTCTGTGGCTATCAGACTGCTTGCTGGCACTGCTCCGTGCTGCATGTCCCAGTTCTCCTCGGTCCCTGCCCCAGTCGGTCCCCAGCAGTGCAGAGCCGGCCTCGCAGCGCGGCAGGTCTCCCCGCCTGCTTTTCCCACTCTGGGAGTGTGGGCAGCTTCAGTCTGTTCAGCTCACATGAGAAAGGCCTGAATAATTACACCTTGGAGACTTTCCTGGAGCTGAGGGTAAACAGCAGGCAAGCGGAATTTTATTCACTTCTAATCTAGGCGGAACTTACCCAGCTCTTGGTATCCAGCGTGGAACATTTCAGTTTATTACTTTTTTCACTTACCACTGCCCAGTCCAAAACCAAGCAGTAAGTTGGTGCGTGTGCTCAGGTCATTTACTTCCTGGGGCTTTCACATACCAGGGCCACATTTCTGGAATTCCTCCTATTCTTTAAAACATAAAGCACCAGTTATCTCCAAGCTGCTGGTGTTAACTATGTTCCAGGCACCAAACTTTAGCTTTTTGCAGACCAATTAGGGCAAGATATTGTTCCTCCAGGGGAGGCTGCTGTGAGCAAGGTAGACCACAGTTCAACAACTTAATTTACTGTTCAAATTGTGCAGCTGATCTGGAATGCCAGGCAGGAAAGCAATGACTGGCGCTTGCATTACCGTTAGCTTCAAGGTGGGAAGCAGCCTTTGCTGATTGGTTCTGCCTGTTCTCTCCCAAAGGCTATTTCTGATAGGCACAAGCCTGCAAAGAGGAGCAGGGTCGAAAAAGAGGGAAGAGCAAAATAAGTGCCCAAGACAAAGGCTGAAGCATGAGAAGACCATCATCTGCCGTAGCCACAATTCAGATCAGCCAGTCATGCAGGACGCTCGGGCAGTGCTGCAGAGAGCTGTGCTCTTTGCCGTAGCCAATGCAAATATCGCACCCATGTATATATCCTGGTTACATAGGCAAAAATTTATGTAAAAATGATAAGCATTTTTATTGCGTGGCCTCAGAATCCCCTACAGAAAAGCACCCTCAAAACTCCTTCAGGTCTCAAATCTGACTAATGACTGACCTCAGCAGTGAGTTGAAAGACAAGAAGAAAACTTTTATTTTGGTCTTTTTTAAACTAGAACAGTATTTATCAGAGCTCAGATATCTTTTGGTACAAAGGCACTATTTTAATAGTTTTAAAATGATAAAATCTAACAAAAACCTGGTAGAAAATGTCCTTATTATGTATTCTCACATGGTCTTGGGAGGACACTTGAGAATTATTATAATGATCTATGGAGCTTGTACTCAAACTTAAAGGCAATAAATGATTTTGGTCTTGAGCATTGAGCAGCCAGCATTGCATCCTCGAAGGAGGCCAGAGCGGTGTTTTAAATGCTGTCAGTGGGAGTTTTAAATCCACTCAGGACTTCGTTAGTGCTTGCATATTTTGTAAGACGTTCAGATGATACTAAAGTGATGAGCAGCAAGATAAAACCGTGGTAGTAACAGCTACCGCTGTAATAGCTGTAGCTGGGTCAAGGACGGACGAAGTCCATTTGTCAGAGGTAAATTGTTAAGAGTTTGCACTCACCTGGACTTATTTGATCTAATAGACATCTGTGGTGAGCTGCCAGTAAGGTTAGCTCTCAGAAAGTGAAAGTTAATGCAGAGTCTGTGGATTGGTTGGCCAGTGAGGTAGAAGTCCCATCTGCTTCATGTTACCAGGAGGGATTTCAGAAAAGCTGATCATGACCCCTGTACCCTTCCATTGCACAAACAGATCTCAGACCCACACAAGAAGCAAGTGCCTTGTAAAATGAGATTTTTGTTCGTTACGTAGAGATCATCTTTCAAAAAAGTATATAAATAACCCACAGAATTCAATCCCATTGAAGGTATAGGTTGTAAAGATCCTATTGCTACCTCCTGGTCTTAAAGCTACAGACTTTGAAACGCTTCTTACTTAAGAACTACCCGTTACCCCCAAGGGGAATTGGGGGTAACAATGCTTTAAGAGTTGCCTAATTACATATTTAGCAGTGAGGCTGGAGGCCACCTGTATTTTGGGTGATAAACCTGCCTAAAATACATACTGACCCAAGATACAGTCTCTTAAGTAATCGAAAGACAGCTTACACATTTTCTCACTGGATATTTGCCATTGAAACTGGAATAGCTCACAGGGGTCTTGTGGAGGACATAGCAATGACACAGAAGGTTTGACAACAGAACTGAATGCAAGAAAAGGAAATGTCTTTACTAAAGGGCCTGATCCAGCTATACTTAATGAAGGAAGGTTTCTTACTAATGCTTTTGAAAGAAAATTGAGTTGAGTTTGGGTAAGATTTGAGAAGTTGCTGATGGATTTTGCTGCTGTTGTTATGCCTTTTAATCCCATAGGTAGGCTGCTCTGACATGAAGGTGATCAGGAGAAGTAGGGGAAGACATGCTTGAACAACCCAATTATCTTCTATGATGAAACGACTGTCTTGGCAGATGATTGTCAAGAGCAATGGATATTGCCTACCTTGACTTCAGCTGTTGACACTGACTCTCAGAAGATCCACGCAGAAAAGCTGATGATGCATGGGCTGAATAAGTAGACAGTGAGGTGGACTGAAAATTGTCTGAATGGCCAGGCCCAGGCTGTGGTGATCAGTGGAACAAAGTTGGAGACCAGTAACTAGTGGTTTACCTAAGGGGTCAGTATTGGGTCCAATCCTGTTTAACATCTTCGTTAATGATCTGGCTGATGGGGCAGAGTATACCCTCAGCAAAACTGGGAAGAGTGGCTGATAGACCAGAGGGTCATGCTGTCATCTAGAGGGACCTTGACAGGCTGGAGAAATGGGCTGATAGGAACCTCATCAAGTTCAACAAGGAGAAGTGCAAAGTCCTGCACCTGGGGAGGAACAACGCCATGCACCAATATATGCTGGGGCCACCCAGCTGAAAAGCAGCTTGGGAAAAAAGGACCTGGGGGTCCTGGTGGACACTAAATTGAGCAGGAGCCAGCAGTGTGACCGTGCAGCAAAGAAAGGCTAATGGTATCCTGGGCTGCATTAGGCAAAGTATTGCCAGCAGGTCCAGGGAGGTGATCCTTTTGCTCTATTCAGCACTGGTGAGGCTATGCCTGGAGTACTGTGTCCAGTGCTAGGCTCCCCAGTACTGGAGAGAGTCCAACAATGGGCCATTAAGTTGATTAAGGGATTGGAGCATATCTCCTAGGAGGAAAGGCTGAGAGCGCTGGGACTGGGGGGAGGAGTGGGGGAAGGGGGCTGGTCTTACCGATGTGTGTAAATACCTGAAAAGGATGGAGCCAGGCTCTTTTCAGTGGTGCCCAGTGACAGGACCAGAGGCAATGGGCACAAACTGAAACATGAGAGGTTCCCTCGGAACATGAGGAAACACATTTTTGCTGTGAGGGTGACCGAGCACTATCACGGGGTGCCCAGAGAGGCTGTAGAGTCTTCAACCATGGAGATATTCAAAAGCCATCTGGGCATGGCCCCCAGCTGTAGGTGGCCCTGCTTGAGCAGGAGGGTTGGACCAGATGACCTCCAGAGGTCCTTCCAACCTCAACCAATCTCTGATTCTGTGAATTTGTGACCTTTCCTTGTAACAGACTGTGAAGGTAGAGGATGAACTTATCATTTGAATCAAATTTAATATTGAGCATCTTTGCTCTAGCTAACTTAATATATGAGAACAATTTCTTGGTGTAATTCTTTCCCCAGATCATATAGTTTGAACTGGAGTGGATTAAAGGAGTCTTTTACTCGAGACCTTTGGGACTGAAGGAAGCATCCACAGGAAGAAGAATGCCTAAAAATAGATGCGGCAGACGAACGCAAGCATTTCTGTGTGCCAGATTACATGTTATACAATCATGCTTATCCTTTGCCACCCACGACTTCGTCTGGACGCACTCCTTGGCTTGGGCAACACGAGAACGGCAACCACCTTCTTCACAAGGAAAAGGTGTGGAGCAATCCAGCAAGAGGTGAATCTCAGGCAGCTGATGACTGGGCAGGCCCAGGTACAACAGGGTACCGCCAGGCGGTCTGAAAGCTGTACGCAGACTCTGGGTAGTTCTTTACACTATTGAAGGTCTCATGACATGGGACTTGGACTGTGCTTTTCAAAATACACTCTGTATTTTTCATTGCAGAGCTGTATACAGCTTTAGTACAAGAGTGTAATCAATCATTACTGTGTTTTTTGATGTTTGCTAATGATCAGCTGTGACACGCTATTTAACATGAAAGCAGCAAATGTCTGCTTCATTTCTACTATAGATTGACACTGAATAACCTGGCAAATACGTTAACCTATTCATTTGACTTTAGTTTCTCTAAATGCTTCATACTAAGCTGCCTTCCCTTTCAAATACCTCTACTATAAAACAGTAACAGTTGCAAATGCTAAAGCCAAACCGGCAAAACACTGTGGGAATCACCAGGTGAACACTACTATTTTAAATTTACTTTCAGGTACTTTTCCTAACAATATCAGGGATATAATTCTTGTATTTGATAAAGCGCATCTTGCTGATAAGCCAGGTACTAATTAACATACCCTTCATTTAAGATTCCATAGTGACAATCAAAGAACAAAGGTCTTGCGAATGATTAACAATCAAAGCTAAAGATAACAGTTGACTTCAGATCAATCTGATCTTTACCAGAATGCATTTGGCTACAAAGACATGAAGTAACCCCTGTAATCCTTTAAGTGAGGTTACTCCAATCATAAAGAGGCCATAAAAATAGCACTTGAAATTTAAGAGGTTTATGATGGTCAGTGCCCGAGACTAGTTGCTCTGAAGAAACATCAAAGGAAAATATTCATTACAGATAAAGCCCGCTTAGGCTCGGGAGGCCATTGAACACCTATAGCACAGCTTTCCAGCTGCGGAAAATGCACTTCTTTTTCCTGTCCTCTACACAACCGGTTCACTCTCAGTTCTGTCTCTCCCTCTGCCCCCTCACCTTCAATAAATGCAAGAGATCTTCTCTCACACATCATTTAGGTGACTTACTCTCTTTGGAGTGTGCCGTTACGCTCCACTGTAAATATGATCAACTCTTTGCTTTTTCACCTTAATGTTCTGCTTTAACTATGCCGAATCCTAAAGCATATTCTATTTTGGGAGCATCCTCGCTTTTGGCATGCTTATATATCAAGTCCTCAGCAACCTGAAAGTAGAGTGATGGTTAGTGTCCAAGGCTGCAAATCAGCTTAGCTTTCTTGCTGATAGATATGACAGAAACACGTGTCTGCAACTAGTAGTTTTCTCTTGGTAGGACATTTTTAGGGGCAAAGAGGAAGGTTTTAACGCATCCAATTGAAAATCTCTCAGACACGCTATCTACATCTTCTTAACATACTGTTGTGGGGCTGTTAGCGTAGAAAGAGCAGGAAGAACAATTTAAACCTTACTGAAATCAAGCAAATTGGATTGTGGCGGCTAAGTTCAAGTGAAAGCTTCTTGTATATGAAGAGCTTACAACTATTTGGCTGGCAGAAAGCCTTGTGATCTTACTCTTATAATTAGAAGGAGACTTCTAGATGGTGACAATTCCTACTGCTCCGCTGGCTGCAGGTGTGCAGGTGCGGAATCACAGAGGTACGGAAATGAATCGTGAGGGATGAACAGCAGGAAGGGAAGGCAGGGTGCTGCTGCTCTGTTGTCAGTGCTGCCACTTGCTCTCCCTGTGACAATTCTGTTACTGTAATTTCCACTCTTATTTATCACTTCAATGCCAAAGACTCAGGAATGGTGGACTCGGTTCCCAGTGTGGTCGGTACTCTGCAAACACACACAAAAAAAGGCAATTTCTGCTTCGAACCCCAAGCTTGCCATCTAAGAATAAGATACAATCCAGCAGGATGCAGACAGCTAAATGGGAATACATGGGATCCAGTGGAGACGTTATGCTTATTATCAGAGGCGAGCGGCTCCAGCTACCAGCAGCCTAGCTAGCTGGTAGCGTTTTGGTGACATCACGGCAAAAGAGAATTTAAGAAATATTTGAGAGTGCACGTCAGCATGTCTGTGGAACTTTACAGAGTGCCTATCTTGTGTGAGGGATGAGATAAAGGGAGATGATGCATGTTCGGGCTGCAAATAGGTGGGTCCTGACACATAGTCTGATTAAAAGCATGTTTTGATCCCTCTGAGAATGACTACAAGACAAGAGCAAGGATGGGGTGGAGGGTTGAAGAGCTGGGAGTGAAAAGATGAGAAAGAAAAGACATTAATGCAATGCAAGAGGAGGAGAAAGTGAAGGGTCCAGGCAGCAGCACAGGAAGATTATTTTCTAGGATGATTTTGGATGAGACAAGTAGATAGCAGGGATACTGGTAAAAACAACCTGTGAGGCTGAGATGTTGCCTGGACACGGGAGCAGAAGATGAGACACAGAGTGGCGGGGGTGAGAGGATGTCAGTGTTATCCCAACTGAGCTAGAGAAGAGGAAGACGACATGGTGGGACAGACTGTAGCCCTTATACACATATGTATAAGGAGGTACCAGAGAGACAGGCAGATTTGCAGGCAAGTGAAAGGCAGGGCCAGATGGAATAGAGCAATTGATCTGTCAAATACCTACACAGAGACAGCAAGTGTATGGGCCTGGCTAGTAACTGGTGAGATTAGCAGGGAACAAGTATTGATGGAGAGTAGCCGATCAAAGATGCAGCTCTGGGAAGGGTGCTCAGGTGACTGCTGCTGCAGAAGATGCAAAGGAGGAGCAATTAGGGAGGGAGGGGAGAATCAGAAGTCACTGAAGCAAAGCTATGAAGAAGAGTGTGGTCAGCAGGAGCTGGTAGGTTGCAGTGGAGGAGGCTGGTTCAGACCTACCCCTTGAGCTGTGCTTTAAACTAGGTTGTTAGACCCGTACAGTGTTTTTCCTCCATCACCCTCTCTTTCCTGGCACACCAAGTTCTGCTGGGTGTGTTTTAGCAGGAACAGGCATCTGGTGAGGTTTTTTCATGCAGAGAGGAGGTGCTGTCCTAAGGGCACAAGCTCGGCCAGCCACAGTAGACAGCAGACGTTTTGTGGGAGTTGTCACAGTGAAGCCCTTGCACTTTCCTGCCGCCGCCAGCACTTGTTATCCCTTTCTTTTCTTCTCCAGCTGACTGCTGGAATGAGCCAGTGGAAGAAGAGGGGATCAGAGATAGAGTGCCCAAAACAGAGCTGCTTCCTGGCAAGGCTGCCCAGGGAAGTGGTTGAGTCACCACCCCTGGAGGTATTTAAAAGACATGTAGATGTGGTCCTTAGGAACATGGTTTAGTGGTGGACTTAACGATTGGGCTCAATGATCTTAAAGGTCTTTTCCAACCTACACGATCCTATGATTCTAAGTTTGCCCACAGAAAGCGGCTGTGTTGAGTAGGACCAAGGCAGGAGAGAGCTGAGTGGAGAAGTGCTACCGAAGTGCTACAGGAGGGCAGCATTTTTATGGACAGAGGGCCAAAAGGGGAGTTGGGGACTTTTGGTTTTAGTCCCAAGTCCAGTTCATGGTGTGAGTTTGAGTGAATGTCCTATCCTCCTCTACCCTCCCTGTCATTCAGCTACCTGTATAAGGTAACGTTAATTGGATGGTATGAGGTTTAACTGATACATGTGCAGTGCTTAGAAACCTCTGCGTGATCCTGTTCTCAAAGAGCAAAGTGTTATTTACCCCAATCTTGCAAATACATCCTTTCCACTTCTCACAAGTTATTTTGTTGTCTTCCACTTCCAGGCACCTGTTGTTATTTCATTGCAGGAAAAAAAAACCCACCAACAAACTAGCTCCATGGATTTCAAGAAGCTTTGCTAGTCTAAAGGAACAGTCTGAAGACCATGAGGTTGTAGAGAATGAAGATCTCTTCAGTTTCCTTTCTGAAAGACACCTTAATCTAGCCAAACTTCTCGCATGCATTAAGCCAATAGACTTTCAGTGGTTTCCCAGGTTACAGTTCATTAGTGACTGTATCACAGAGAACCGGGAAGCACACTAAAATAAGGACACTGCCGATTTCATTGTTGCATGGTGCTAACAGAGAACTTGCTTCTCATACAGATGATTAGACAGGCCGTGGTACTTCAAGTATTTTTAACTTGTGATCTGATGAGAGTTTTAGAAATAGGAGAGCTGGCATAAAGGATCACACGTAAATCCACAGTTCAGAGCATGAGGTGGTGCTCTTCCAAGCTTATGGCATCTGACAGCCACTGTAATATAAATGATACCCGTGGGTGGGGAGGATTAGTTTGCTGAACACTCTGCTGGACTCCTTTTTCTAGAACCTGCATGCTGGCAGGTTTTCTGACCACAGGAGGGATGGCCTGAGGCCTGGGGGACTGCTGGAAAACTGGCACTGTGGGCTAAGGCACCTACCCAAGTGTTTGGTCACAGAAAATAACCCCCCATAGCACTCTCCCCACCCCACTCCAAGGAAATACTTCCTTCAGCTACATGACAAACAACGTGCCATGTAAAAGGTCATGGAGAGACTGGGGGGATTTTCTGCATTTTGTGCATTCAGAGGATCTGATCTTGAAAGGTGCTTTCTGTGGGAAGACCACGGCATCTGCACAGGGCTCCAGCAGCCTCACTGGCCACCTTGTAGGTGCAGTGATCCAGGCACACACAGGGCCATCAGTAATCAGTCTAGGAGTTGGGACTGCTCTTCTGCAAAAAATAGGGCTTGTCATACTGACTAGTGCTGCTCCCTTGGTCCCTGTACTCTGCTCCCTGTCTGTATCTCACCAGCTGCCTTGTTCTAGCTCCTAGGGGCATGCAGCTTTCATGGTCAGCGTTTAATGGTGCCCAACACCACAGCCTCCCACACACTATTACCATGGAGTAACAGCAGGAACAGAAATGGGCAGGAGGGGACAGTGCACCTTTTCTGCTTGGTGCTGTTTCAAAAGAACTACATAACAGTATAAATAGCTGGAGTCTGACTTCAGAGACGTTAATAACTGAGCTTCATAGGGATTAAAAGCTACTGAAGAAAAAGATGAGCCTGGAAAATGAAAACAGGTTTCTTCAATCCCTTTTCCAACTGTCCTGTGAAGGAGGAAAGGGGATCTTGGTAGAAACTCTCTAAGAGTATATTCCTTCCCCAGTTACTTTCCTGGATTTGCTGATGGATGGCACAGCTCACTGGAGAGGTTATTGGTACATTCAAACGTCAGTTTTGTAAGCCTATTATTACTAGAATCTGTGGGCTAATTAATGCTTGCATGAGAAGTTAATGAAGGACAAAGATTCTTTACTGCTGATGGTCTCAGCGAAAAAACTGTCTGGAACATATGAAAAAGCTATTGTCAGTAGCAAATTACCATTACAGAGAAGCACATGAATATAAATCTGTCAGAAAAGCTGACATGCTTTTTATTTTGTGGCTCTTATTCTAATAGTGGCCCTATGGTCCATGTGCAGTATCTCCCTGGTGCACACATTTGTCTTCCTGGTGGGCATCTGTACAGTTCAATGTCTCATCATTCTGCAGTTCTGGCAGAGTCCTGTTTACCTGCCACCTGGGACTTATTCTTCTGTCTAAAAACTCCTCGTCTCTTCTCAGTCCAATTTAACTATGTCATGACTCATATGATCCCTGAGCCGAACACCCAGATATAATGCCAGCATTTTAAGCAACATTAATGTCCTTCTGTGTAACTGAGCAAACACGCATCATGGGCTCTTCGCCTGTACCTTGATAAGGGCCAGCAAATCCTTGGACATGGACTCGGAGGTACTTTAGCACCTATCTGGTAAATCAGACTGGATGGGAGTGTGCCATAGAGCACCAAACCTGCTTGAATTCAGGCAAATTAAGAGTAACAGGATAGAGTAATGTAGGTCTGGTTAACAGTCTTAACATCATCTTCAGATGGGATCATGTTTGCTTTTCAGTCTAGAAGAAATCTGACATACAAGCTAGATGCACTAAAAGCTACTACATTTTCAGTTCCTTTTGTCCTCTCTTGCACATTTAAGAAAATGTTATATAAAACAGAATTGCTTTTCCTTCCAAGAAAAAAATCATAGTTTCTGCTGAGTTCTACTTGGCTGGTTGATGAAATGACTTTCCACCTGGGTCACGATTATCTGGCTGGCTGGGTATGAGCTGTTCCTCATCCCATCAGGCTGTGATTCTTCTGAGATTGCTACAAATCCCATGAAAGTCCCTAAACTCTGAGTTTTACCATTAGATTTAAGTTAGCTGAAAGATACATAAAGCTGCCAGGGAAAAGGAGCTCCTTGTTCATTTGGTTGCTTGAGAAGTTCTTGTAGATTTTTTATCCCTGCTGGTACTTGAAATGACTTGCGAGACAAATTGCTGCACGGTTTTACTCAAGTTGTCTGTGTGTTGCTCAGGTTGAAACCCTGAAAATGCATACCAGCCTGAGAAAATGCCTTGAATGTGGCCAATCAAGCTTTTTCACATAAAACTATGCCTACAATAGAGAAAACTGGCTCATCCCACAAAAACTGTCTGGTACTTAAGGCTATAGGTGACCCTACGAGCAGCCTTCTCATTCTGTTTAGAGAGGACAGTTCATGTGTAGACCTGCATTCTGGATCAAACCTTTACAGCATCACTTCTCATGGTCATTCTTCATTGATCTTGCTAAGACAGGAGCCCATACCTTGTTCGCAGAGAGGTTATTTTCATGTAATTACTTCCCAGTGGTTACAGTTAAAGGAAAAAGTGTTTTTACTGAAGAGGAAGGGAAGGGCTGCAATGCTTCTGTTGGCACCTTCAGCCAGGTAAGGGCACACAACGTGCCCACGCAATCCCATCTGTATGGAACATTCTTATATATATCTACACAGGGACTGCATTCAAGCCTGGCTGAAGTTTTATTAAAAGCTTATTTTGAAAATATCTTTAACGTAATAGAGAACAAAACTGCCTTGAGGAGGAAAAAGGGAAACAATGGGAATATTTTTTTTTTCTGTCCTGTAATGGATCTGATTCAACTTGAGGGGCAAGATAGTGGTGACTGCTGCAAACTTCCTTGGCTTCATAATGGTCCCTGTGCATCTGTGTCACTATGGAGCAGTCCCTTTTGGCATTAAGTACCACAATTAAATATTTAGTCATCTTGGTACTGACAGGATGAGTGATTTGTCAAAGGTCACGCAGGAAGTATAGAGCCGAGCAGGGCACTGACCTGTGGTTTTCCATAGGCGCTATTCCATATAGGAGAAGCTGTTGAATGACTATACTGCAGAGTTCAGGGCATTCTACTTTCAGGAAGTGCTAGATGAGTGGACAGGTAATTGGAAAAAGGACTAGCCCGTTGCATGCTCTGGGATGTCTGTCTGTCTTAATACTGAAGAGCACAAAGGAAAAGAAGCAAAAAAAAAAACAATCAAAGAAACCTGATTATAGCAACACTGTAGATTTTCTATCCCCGCGGGGCTGAACTTAAAGGAAGGATCAGTTTAGTAGCACTAGTATGTAGATAAAATGCAAATCAGAGTAAGCTCAGCCACACCATCAGGTGCAAGTGGTAGGAAGCGCTACAGATGTTAGCAGGAGCATCAAACCAAGACAAAATCCTAGTGATGCTTTAAAAACCATTTCATCTTTCAAAAGATGTCATAAATAAAAGGTTTCTTTGTGAGAAAAGATCTGGAGAAACAATAGACCAGCATATCACAAAACAGTCAGCTCCTGTATTGTCACTTCTAAAAAGGTGAATGTGTCAGAAATGATAGGGACAAGACAAATGTGCTTGACTAAGGCTGTTCGGGGAGCTCACATTAACTTCACCAAGAGCCGTAGACATGTACACGTGAACACATTCATCTGAAAATGCAGAGCATAAGTGGTGAAGAGACTGAGGTAATTAGTTTGCTCATGAAAAACAAGGAAAATACACCAATAGTTGTGCAAATGCAAAAGGCAGAGAAAACAAACTGAATATAAAGGAAAACATGAAGATATGATGGAGAGTGGAAAATGCTAGTGGAAAATGTCCTGCATATTGGGTCACGTGCATTAATTGTTGCCGAGTTTACAAGTAAGTAAAATGAAAAATAAAAGAATCGCCATACTAAGACAAAAAGCAGCAACTCCAAATGTGAGAACTGATATGTATATGATATGATGGAAGGTAAGTAATTTTCAAACATCTGACTGGCCTTAACTGCAGAGGTCAGGCAGTGATAAACAAGCAAAAGCAGCGCAACATCAAAAGAGAATAAACAGTTCTTTAAGATCAAGAGGAGAAACTGGAATTGAGCAAAAATGAGTCACGTAATGGAGGGAACAGAGCGAGATAGATTTTGGACAACAGAGGGGATGGGTAGCTTTCGCATCAAAGTCGAGTAAAAGCTATCTATTTAGGAATGCTCAGAAAACTTCTGTGAACTCAGCAGAGAGCTGCAGACATCAGGTGCTGTATTGCCAACGGAGTAAAACTACCCTTAACACAATGGAGGGTGTCCTGCAACAGTGTATTTCCATGTTAGGATTTAGACTCACAACTCTAAGGACAGGAAGCAATTCAAAGCACTTCAGTGCTGCCACGAGGAACCCCAAATGTTTTTGGTGAATGCTATTGGAACTGCAATTCTGCTCTACGTTACAAGAAAGGGAATGACAGGGGGACAGACAGACAACTGTTGTCTTATCTAGAGCAGCCTTCTAGTATGGAGAGACAGCAACAGAAAATAAACTATGCAAACAATACAGACACCACTTTCTTGTGAAACATCAATGAACCAGTGAGATGAACACAATACCTGTAAAAACCCAACTGACTCTTTATACCCAGGTCATTCTTTCAAGTATACCTCCCAATCACTCAAACATTGATACTTGGAAAATGAGCTATCAGTTTTCCAGGTACATTGGCACATTGGTACCTGGAATATGAGAAAAATTCTTTACTCAAGCAAGATGAGCAAAGACAGCAGAGATCTAATGAGCTAGGGTATGGATATCTGGCAAAATATTAAGGCATTTTTAATTGCAAAACAGTAAGCAGCAAAAATATCCCACGTTTCCAAAGCAATGATGTTGACTCAAGAACAGGCAAAGCTGAACAGGCAGATAAAATTACTAAGATTTTTAAAGAGTGCTGCGAAAAAGAAAGAAAATGGGTGGTAAGCTGTTCCCAGATAGAGGAACCTTTTGAATAGTTCTTGGTAAAAGTAACCCAGCACAACAGCTAATGCTGTAGCTGGGACTACAGTACCAGCACTACTCCAGCTTGCAAAGATGGAAGAGAGACACTAAAGCACTCTGAGAACTGTGGAGGCACGTAAGGATCTGGCTGTCTGGGGGAAAAGGATAGACTTATATTTCATGGGGACACGAATATGTACAGTCACAACAAACACGAGGCAAAAACACGACGGTGGAAGATCGTGAAACATTCATCGTCTTGAGATTTCAGCATCAGCTTTTAGAAAAGACACGGGCCAAACAATGGCTATTGGGGGGAGCACTCAAACCAGAGCTGCAGAGGCAGGACCACAGTGCCTGGAGACACGCACTCTTGCCACGGGTAACTTCTTTGGAAAACTAGATGGTAATAAAGCATGAAAGAGCTACTGTTCTAAACCGAGGGGAAAATATTCTCTGTTGCTAAGGGAAATCAGGGCTCAGTTAACTCACCACTTTTTTCATAGCGGACACACACATATATATATGGATACAGAATATGCCTCATGATACACGTTCATGGAACGATCGCTGTATGAATTTATTAACTCCTTTCACATATAACTCCTTTCCATAGACATGATCTTCATGTTTAGTTTTGCTATTTGCATTCTAGTAACCTCCATTCTTGACTGCAGCGCGTGGGGATGTTCCTTTGTTAGCTTTGGGTACTCTCAGCAACCCAGCATATAGTTTGGTGCCAGCTCATCTGGGTATTTACCTGGCTGCTCATGCAGGTGACATTTAGCCACTGGGCTGTTTTTACTGATGTCCCTTCTTTAACTCAGTCTTCATAGGGACAGACAAGAATTCTTCTGCAGTTTGCAAATATGCCAGTTTTAGGTAACAATTTAGCTCCTTCTGGGATAATGAAGTATCATCTGGTATAGTGAAAAGTCCAAAGCACCGGCACTGTGATACCTCTCCAAATATTTTTGGCTACTAGTCTTGAATTTTTGCTCCCAGGCAAAATGTACACACACCACAAATATAACTACAAGGTAACGGCAACACTTGTCTTCTGCCTCCTTGGTACTGAGGAGTTTGGGGCTTAAAATAGTGATGTGCGTGCCGCATGGGTAGTATTAGATAGACAGATGGTACGCTGTTCTCACTTCGTAACTGTACAGCCCGTATTTCCACGGACCTACGTAGACAAACACGTATCACCTACTGCCTGGTAGTCAGCATGAGAATACAAAAGGTTAACTTGCTAGGTGTGCCCTGGTAATTAGAGAACTGTCAAGTGTTTTCTGCACTGCTGAGCACATTGGTGCATGCTGCTGAGTTTCTAGTGTTTTTTAAATCTATCTTTCTGTTTTTTTACTAATTTCGGCCGGAATGGAGAAATGTAACAGAAACTCATGTGCATGCAAAAACGACTTCCTCCTCCCTTACTGTTTATATAGATGCAACTTGGAAAGTTGTGTTTCCCCTCATGCATTGTACTTGCTGCCTTAATTAGTGGCACATCCTATAAACGAGTTCCAGTTTTCAGGGGAATTGTTGCGTTCCGTTTGAGGCTCCTTCTAACACACAGACTCATGTTGTGAGTGTCCTAGTTTATTCTTTGTTACTCTTTTTTTTTTTGCATTAAAAGATTCAATCCATTTTGTAAGTCATTCTCAATAGCGGCTGCAGCGATACCACGCTTTGGTTTAAGCACCTTTTTCCATTTGACTTTGCCAGGATTATATGACTTTCTATCCCAACCGTGTAAGCTCTGCAGCAGTTGGTTTGGTCCCTTTATTTGTAGCTCAGCGTATCTCAATGTGATTTCTACTTCTTTATTTCTGAAATGCTACCTTTATTAAACTTTTGCTTTCTTAGATAAAATATGAAACAAGCACTGCAGAGGTGCATAGGGAAATCTATTGTATAAACAAGCAGTATCTTTTTCTGCAGATATGGAAAAACCCTTTGTTTAGGGAATTCCTCAGATATACAAAGGGAATGAAACTGCAGTTTCTCTCCACACATACTCTATTGGTTTTGCTGGGGTTTCTCCAAACAAAAAAATCAAATTTTAATACTGGGTTATTACCCAGAAATATGTTGCCAGGGCTCTACAGAAAAGTTTTCTGTAATTCCCACTTCTCTGAAATAGTCTTGTTATACAAGCCTCAAAAATGCTCAAACAGAGCACTGGGAAGACTTTGGTGAGGTATATGATCTTTGATTCTTTTATGTTGCCCTGTGTACAAGTTTATCTAATCAGATGATGATTTCAGAAGCCTGGAACCATCACAGTTAACATCAGCTGAGGTTTGCTGAGTCTTTCGTCTCTCTCAGCTTGTCTGGAGAGAGCAGTTTCCAAATTGATCCAAAGCAGCTATTCTTCCTGGAACGACTATAAGGAATAGTTGGATAATGATGACTGGGGAGAATTCATTTATTACTCTTATTCTTTTCTGCATTGTCATCTCTTTTCTATGGCTTGCTACGGTATAAGGAAAAGATGTGATTCCTATTCAGCAAAAAAAAAAAAATCCCATTGATTTCTCGAGGTGCTGATTGAGGTTTTGTGCCCCATTTTAGTCATAACCTTGTCAGGGTCCTGATCACAACAATTGGTGCATTGAACAACACAAATAACTGGAACAGTTGCTGAACTGACAAATGAATTCTCAGTTTTTACGTTTTCCAAAAATTTTGTAGTATAGGGCTGAGAGCCAGTCAAAGTTTCAGTGTTTTGCTGGCTAATGAGAGCTTTTTATGGCTTTACGGTTGTGTGTATGTGACGGTGTGGACCAAGGGAAAATATCAGCCTTGTTAGTGACTTGGAGTCCCATCTGTACTCTGAAGCACGCAGCTCTTGTTCTCTATGTGTCTTTTGTAGGAAAGTATTTTAATTCCTACTGGAATTCCTACTGTTAAATCACTTTTGGAGAAGCAGAGAAACTGATACTGACGCAGAGACTAATGCATCTGCCTGAGGCTATTCTTTGTTTTTCTTTTTTTTTAGCACAGCCGGCCTAGCCCAGCAAAGGGAAATAAGATGTTAGAAAAGGTAAACGGTTTCTTCATACCTTTGTTTTCATAAACACAGAGGTCTCCCTCTTATGTGCATTACTGAATAATGCCTTTTGCTGTGACTAGTTTAAAGATACTTGCTAATATCTCTAGTCTCTGACGGGAGATGACCCCCGGGAAAAAGTGAGAGAAAGTGATTTATGTGGTGCCTCTCGAAACTGAAGGGCACTCACTGGGTTCATCTGGGGTTGCTTCCATCAGCCTTTATGTAATTAATCCTCATTAATATCTCTGTGAGATCAAAATCAGCCACCCCCCAGTATTGTTATAGTAAAGGGCATTCCAGATACTCTTAATTTGGGAGAAATGCAGGAAGCAATTAAGTTTCTTAGTGGAATACTATAGCGGGAACTATGGGAGACGTTGAATGAACACAAGCGTGCATGACTGGTCAAAAATGAGTGTTTGCCTGAGGACTGTTTGTGAACATAGACTCTCTCTGTGTGAGCAGCAGGAAGAAGGACTAAAATCATGCGGAGAGGATGAGAAAAATGAAGAAACGGCTTGCCAGAGGGCACGAAGAGTGACACCGAGAAAGACTTTGGAGGTGGAAGGCTAGCCAGACAGGCGAGTCTCAGTTGCAGAAGGAACTGGCCACCTGTGGCGTGGGGTTCTGATGTGATCAGCAGGACAGGATCTCACATAGCTCTGTAAGTAGATCTAGAAGACCTCAGATGTGGATGAGTGGCTGCAGACAGAGAGTATGGAAGAAAAAAATACAAGGTACAACTGGAATACATACTCTTTTTTAATAAATATGCAGCATTTTGTAAAATATTCTCAATAGTTTTTCCAGTAGATAAATAAGCTACAGTATTTGAAGCATCTGAAGTCAGCAGTAGACCCGGGTCCAAAATGAACTTCTGAAACGTTTGTGAATACGTGCATTTGGCTTATTACTGGTCAAAAAACATTAGGCTAAATTCTCAAAGTCCAGTGACATCAGCAGAGCAGAGAGAGACAAGATTTGGTAAGATCGGGATTCGAGAGACACAAGCATTTGCATGAAGTTTGTGTACTGAAATGGAAATTAAAATGTGTAATTGAAAGGATAATAAGATGAGAAGGAAGACTTCTAAAAATAGAAAGATATATATATAGATATATATAAAAATTTGCCAACTTTCCCTTTCTGGCATTGACAAACACATCCTTGAACAACCCATGTTTTTTCCTCTTGCTCACAGGGCAGAGTCACGACGACCCGAAATACATTCCTCTGCACTCCAACCCCCACCCATCCTCTCCAAACCACAAAGGCATGTGCTCAGTGATGATTTCTCAGTGCCTATTTCTGTTTTTCAGTTATGGTGAAAATGGTGTGACTAATCATGACAATGCAAAGTACAAGAATTACTTGGTTGGTAGTATCAATGCATTAGTGGAAAATACATTTCACCACCCACTGGATCAAAAATACTCACCCGGTCTCTGATACATCAACCCCTGCTGCTACAGTATTGTGCGAGGCTCGGGGATGGTACGCTCAACGGAAGTTCCTATTTTGCCATCTTCAGCATGCTGTTAGCTAATATTTCAACTTCCTTCTGAGACATGTAACGGGGAGGAAGACGTCCAACAGATCACACAGGAAGTCAGCCTTTCCAGATTTCTCTGAGGAGATGCCATCCTGGACAAGATGGTTGGAGCTTCCTAGAAACAAGCAATGGACAAACCTTGGGTTTCCTAACATCCAGTGTTTTCTCTGCCTTTGCTTTTGGCTCCCTCTTCTTCCCCATCTTCTTCACCTTCCAGGTGGACTGTCCTCTATTCTGCCTCACTGCATGCATAGAAAGCTCCACTCTAAGGCACGTGCAAATTCAGACAAAACACGAATGCTGCTTTGACAGCAGGGGACATGTGCTGGGTCTCTGTGGGGCAGGACGGGGTGTGCCAGGCAGGGGGTTACTGCCAGACTCTGCTCCAAGCTCTCACTGAATCACAAGGCTGCAAAGTTCACTCAGGTGGATTTCCACAGTCTTCAGGTGTAACAGAGTGGAATTACCACTTCCCTAGTTCCCAGTTTTGGATTTCCTTCTGCTCTGCACTGTTCTTTTGCATACTCCCCTGGGAAGGAGTACGTATCTTCCTGCATACAGATTTTAAAAATGAAGGGTATGAAATAAACATACGTCTTAAGCAGCTCTTTAGCCCTACAATGCATCATCATATCAATCTTAAAACCCCAAAGCATAATTATACATCTGGAGGAAAGTCTAGCCACGTTCTCAAAAAGAAAATACTTTTGCCAACACGGATTTTTAATGTAAATCACATAAATTATCATTTCATAAGCAAATATGCACAGTCCTTTATAGCTCCTCAGCACAAAGGAAAAAAATGTATGAAGCCAGGGTAGGAGAAACACCCTGTTAACTGTTTGTACAGACTAAGAAATTAGGAAGATTCATGGAGAGGCTGGATGTTTATGAGTATAACAGGTACCCTGACTCATTAGCTGGTGTAAACTGAAAAAAACAAACAACCCACAAAACCAGAAAAAACTGCTGAAGGATCAAACTCCTCCAACTTTCAGGATTTAAACTTCTCTCCAGCTACCTGGCCTTAAAAACAAGCCTTCTTGTTGAGACTCAATTGTTTCAACCTTCTTTTGCAACCTCCAGTACTAATTGGTGCTCAAGATACACACTGGACTAGCTGGATTTTTTATGTGTTTTCACCTGCAAAGCCTCTACCTATCTTTAATAAATGACATTTTTCAGTCCTTTGCACGAATGGATGATCATTAATACTGATTCTCACTAAGCCTCTACATACAGACACACACATATATATTTATAATGTGCAAATTACTTTCATTTTACTTGATGGAGTTATAGAGTGATCTATTGAGACGTGACAGCGTGTGCATGTTGTAAATAATTCAAGAGTGAAAGAAGCTGCATGAGCCTTCAGAATAAATATTGCACATCACCTAAAATCAGACAGACATTTGATTTCACTTCCTTAAAATTCCTCAGGTAGCAAAACCAGATATGACTGAGAAGTTTAAAAGTACAGTTGAGCTAGAGCTAAAACATTTTATCTCCGCCTCCTCAAAGCCCACTTCTCAGTGAAGTCTGAGACCGTAAAATGTTTTACTTGCTAAATAGTACTAGATTTTTAAAAGTGTGATGATGCCTTATCACCTTGGAGTTCACCAGAGAAATGATGAGCATTCATACTTGCCAGATATTTTATCATGGCAAAGAAAAGATCTTCAGTGTTTTGGATTCTATGGTAATGATTTTCTTGTTACAGCTTTTTTAACAGCCTGTAAGTAATAAAAACAGCAGCTAGGATACTTACCTGTTGTAAGTTGGCATTTGAAAACCACTGGTGAGCGTGCCAATGCTGGTCACAAGTAACTCAGTGTAATCCCCTCCGCAAAGCTCTGAGCCAGGGGCACTGTGTGGGTGACAGCAAAACCCAGCCTGGGTTTCATGTAACTCTACTCACATTAATTGGTTCATCTGCCTGTTGAAACATGGGAAAAAAGTATCAGACCCTGGGCATGATTATTATTCTGTGAGTGACTTTAAGTGTTTTTTTTCTGGATGACTGGCTTGCTCAGAGACTTGATGATGAGCTGAAAGATTTTTCTTCTCTTAGGACTTGGTCCAGGGTCCGTCAGAGCCAGTGAGCAGCAACTCAGACAGAAACACTGAGAAAAGCAGAAGAGTAAAGAGATTTTTCAGAGAGATGAAATGGGTCTTTGTTCAGGAAGGGTACTTGATATAAATATTCAAGAAAGCGTAGCAGTGTATGTGCTTATTGGCTTCCTAACCGCCACCAACCGTGCAGCAGGGCAAATCCTGCAGGCTGGGGGTTGCTCCATTCCCACCTCAAGCAAGTGGGCATGACAGGACATCTGCCACGGCAGCTAAGGCAGCCGCGGCACACGGTGGGGTAGGCAGTGCCAGGCACCGAGCAGAAGGAAAGCAGGAGGCAGCCCCGCTCTGGAAGCTTCTGATCTGTTCTGGGGGGACAAAAAACAACAAAAACAAAGCTGTGCCCTTTCGCTCGGTTTTCATGGCAAAGTCACAGCTAAGCCTCTGGAGATTTTGTGGGTTTGCTTTGCATACAATTAAAAATTCATTAATTAGGATTAATTTAAAAACTGAAAATCAAATTTTAAGGCAGTTAAATCTTCCAGAATACTTGCCTTTTCTTTTTTTAAATTAATTTGTTAGAGTTTGGAAGGCTAAGATAGGAAATACAGTTCAATTACACAATAGCTTGCTATGTAACATTCACCTCAATGATCTGATTTATTTCCAGCTTATCAACCATCTTGATAATTTGGGCAGAAAAAGTATGATAGATTTCCAACAGTGACAAAACCAAATTGCATAAAACACAGCCCATCTCTTCTTTTCTTTTGCACAGTCAATGCCAACAGCATAACTAATTCTGTGAGACTACTTCAGTCACAAGGCTAAATTCAACTCGGTACTTCTTTTAAATGATTGTGAAATAGACAGCAGACCTGTTTCCTCCAGATTAACGTTTATTTAGCTTTACTGTTATGCTGGTTCAAAGAGATTTGATATAATTTTCTTTTTGTGTAGAGAATTGTATAAACTGTCTTTTATCAAAAGCTGTGGAGTGAATACATTTTATGATGACCATTACAACCTGTCTGATGCCCTGATGCTCTGCCAGCCTGTTGTGAATTGCCCTGGCTGTTCGCTTCCACGTGCTCCCAAGCCAGCTGGGTATGGGTAGGATCTGCTCCTCGGAGTTTGCTGGTAGCAAGGTCCCACCAGTGTCCTAAGCCTCAGCAGACCGCTCCCCGCATGCTCCCTCATAGTTTACTTCAGTTGTGGGCTACGTGGAGATCTCATTTACCATCTGACCCTCTGCCCAAGCCTCCAGGAGGAAGGCACTCTCAGTAGTGCATGGTTAAATCAGTGTTTCAGGCCTGTAGGGTCTGGCCTGCCCTGTCTCTCCTCAAGGCGCTCCTAATGTGCAGCGGCAGCTTTTTACCTGCACAGAGTAGACTGCCAAGTCTCCGAACAACAAGCTCCACCAGTAATGCTTCCATCTCCTTGTGGATCCACGTGAAGCAGAAAACCACTGTTCCAAGGAGAAAGACTCTTCAGAAACTGAAAGTCAGTGAAAAACACAGTTGGTCCCAAGGGCAACCCTTTGGGCAGGTGCTGGCACCCTTCCTGAGGAGGGCAGCTGTGGGGTGGATCCTACAGGCCACCAGCTGTGGGGTGGACACTATAGGCCACGCTGGGCACCAACAGCCAGGTGCTCAGCGTACAAGTCAAACAAGAGATGTATCCCACTCTGCCAGTCTACAATGACAGAGCTTTTCTAGTGGCCACTGATGGCCACTAAATTGCTGCTTCTTTTAATCATCAAGACAATTTCCAGCCCTAGGGAGAGGTTTTAGACATCTCCCGGGTGCCTTCCTTCGCCCACAAGTGGAAGTGGGATGGTTTAAAGCATGATCTAAAGGGTTATGAAAAGCAACTAAAGCTCAAGTCTCTAATGTTCTGTTTCTGAATCTGTTCTGAACAGAACATTTTGTGTGGAATATTTAAATGTATGAAGTGTTTCTGTGGTCAATTTGCCAATGCGTGAAGTGAATATGATCTTCATTATCAGTTGGGTTTTTTTACGCTTTTCTTGCCTCACACATAGTCGAAACATTGGATTTTCCTTTACCTTCACTACAGACAACATGTAGTTCAGTAGAGCTAAGGCTATGTAAAGTCGGAGGAAATTGTTTTATGATGTGAGCACAGGCCGAGGGGTAATTATGGTATTTCAGGATATATGGTGACAGATTGACAAAGGTATGCTTTTATATTTATCCACAAGGGTAATTTAATACCCACTTCTGAGCAGAACGGCTCTGTGTATTCGTTTGCATAATTGGCAGGGCCTTGCCATATCTAGCTGCATTTTTACGTCCACTAATGCTAAACTTCTTTTTTCCGTAGTCTGATTAAACTTTGCAAATATCTTGGATCCCAACTCTCCAACGCTCACAGCCCACTGCTATCAGTAGGGATTGAGTTATTTGAGGAAGCTGGTGTTGCTGACCCTTAACAATACCATTTCAGTTGCCTGACCTTGCTGATAACTAACTCTGGTGGTCATCCCCAAAGACTGCCATTATTTTTTGTGTCAAAAAGGACTTTAGGTACCGAAAATTCTGCACAGGGAAATTTTATTTTTGTGTCATAGGCAAAAAGGTGGCCTCTTGTCACTTATAAGACAGCAATAACCACAAACACATGCTCAGTAGCAGCCCAATTAATTATACATTTTTTAATTTCAAATTACCCCAAAGCATGTCTCTGGATTTACTGTTGGACGACTTTCTTTCATGTTTAGCTGCCTCCTCACTCCATTGTTTCCATGGTAACACCTCTGAAACATTGCTTCTTTCTGAGAAGGTGAAATGTAAAGTGGCTGGAATATTTGAGTGTTTAAATATTTAAATGAAAACAACAGAAAGATGGTGGGGTGAGTCAGACATGACAGGTAGGTGACACCCACAAGAGCTGCTATTAAATTGGACTGTGGGGTAGCGCTACCTTTGCTGTTCTCCTACTACAAGCTGAAAAGAGCAGCCAGCTCGGAGGAGCTGTGCTGAGAGGCAGCTGAGCACGCTTGTGACCAAGGCTAGCTGAAATAGCCTGCTGCCAACCTCTGCAAGGAGTTAGGAACAGCAAAGAAGTTAATTTGCAGGAGTGCTGTATTTATTATTTGCCAGTGATAAACATTTCTTGTTAAAATCGGCAAGAACTACTAATTGTCTTAGTATTTTACTGTGAAGTCTGTTAGGAAGTTAACATGGAAATACTGTAAAAAGTGTTCCTGCCAATGCTCGAAAATACGCCAACGTTTGCTTTGACCATGACTTTTCATTAACGGTAACGAACATCAGTTATCTGGGTTTGGAGGCAGCTGTGCTGCAGATGTGGCAGTTTTTGTGAACTTAAAGGGAGCTTTTATGGAGGACATTCTTCTTAAAGTACTGCAGCTGCAGCGACGTCTCTCTCTCCTGCTACACCGACACTTTTCAAATTCGCAGTACAAGACTTGGTCTTCAAAGTGGATGTAGTGGTGTTCATTTCCCCATTTTAGCTCGTTTCACCCTGCCTTTCCGATCGACTTTGATTAAGGTTCCTTTTGTCTGCTCCCACAGACGGCTGTGCCTAGCCTGCTTGCTTAGAACCATCTCCCTGTTCTTGTGTACCAGAGCTCTCCTTTCCTTCCCTTAAATGCCTCCTTAGACAAACACCTTTCCCCTTGCTGTTCTGAACCTGGGCTCTGAACCAGCCTCCTCTGTTCTCCCCTCTCTTGTCTGATCATAATGGGGAGCAAATTAACCCTCCTTTCTTATCCCTTCCACAGGAGACAACATGGAACAGCAATGAAATAAATGACCTGAATTCCTCACACAAAACACTCCATTGAGCACCGTTCCCGCTCACTTGATTTCTCTGATTGTCATTCCCTCTAGAGTATCATTTTACATGATTTTATACACTGAATTTATCTTCCCAGGGCAAGGCTGTTTTCTTCCTACTGTCTATAAAGTAACATGATTTCTAGTAGCTTTACAGAAATAAATGGTAAGAATATTCTTCCCCTTCTCTGACTGACAGCTACAATTCCTCTTAGCTTTAACATGATAGGTTTTCAATAGAATAAATTTTCTTTGTTGAAAATCTGTGGTCAGATGAGGGGGAAAATTCCCAGAACTCTCCAGGCTCCGCTCACTAACAGTGTTAAAAAAAGATGCCAGCCAAAGTAGGAGGTGTAAATTTTCTTAACGTTATTCACCATCATTTTATTTTAAAAGCTATGGTAGGCAGTCAAACAGCAATTTCAGCATCAAGATGGATATTAAGTTTCAGAGCCAGCCCACTCAACATTAGGGAGAGTTGATATTGCCTTAGAAAAAGGGAATGAACAGGATGACCTCTCTGGGTTCCTTCAAGCATATGTTCTACAAGTCTCTGAATAAAGACAGTTCTCACCTTTTCAATATTGTTGTTTCAAGGACATCAGTTGCCAGGACATACATTCCTGCACTTGCTTATATAGCGTTTGGAGCCTGCAGTTTGCTTTTTCCACAGCCACTAAGGATGAATGCTTGTTCTTCTTTTCTTAATGATTCTGATGGACTAATCTAATGAGGAAAAGGAGCTGCCCTGTTGAATGTCCCTCAGCTACCCCAACAGGACTTTCACTGAACCTCTTTGCCCTCCAGACTTTCAAGCACTGATGTTATCTGAGGCTTTTTGTGTGTGAAAATTCTCCACAGCTTCCTCCTGTGTATTCATAAGATCACAGCAGTCTGTGGTTTGGGCTAACAACATGTAGCTGTTGAAAATTTTTCTCACTGTAATGAATCAATTTTTGCTTAGTTAATGATCCTTCTCCTTCTGAGGGACTAGCAAAGGCTTCTGGAAACAGATCCCAGGAGGTATGAAAGCTGAACAAAAGTGTGGTTGATTGAGGTGTGTGAAGATGTCTCCTCAGTAGCCATTTTGAATTTCACTTATTTCACAGACATACAAAAACTTTCCAGAAAGAAAACAAATGGAGAACATTTTACAGAACTGAATTTAGTTCCTCTACCTGGGAGTGGAACGAGATTATGGAGAGCAAACAAAGGTGTTGAATAGTGATGGAAGAGAGCACTGCAGTTAATGGGCAGAGCTTTGACAAGCCAGAATCCCTCATGTTTAGTGTGATGTCAGCTAACCTCATTCCTCACAGTTATGAGTAAGCACAGTCAAATTTCCCCAAGCCTCCGGGAACAGGGTTTAGAGTCAATGCTAAACTCAAACCCACATGTAGATTTACGGGGAGATTTGAAGAGGAAGAAGGAATTCTGTTTAGAGAAAGTGTAACAAATGAAAAGTTTACACTGGGTCTAGAAGATGAAGAGGTGGGGAACAAAGCCATGTGGAGCAAAGAGAGGGAAAGAATAGGGGAAGCAGAGAAGTCGGCAGAAGAGAAAGTGACTGTGAGGGCAGAGAGGAATAGAAAATCACTGGCAAAATGTAAAACCAGTTGAGGCTGGGATTCAGTGGAGATAGCAAGCTTGAGAAACTGAGAAAGACCAAAATGGTAGGTGTGTAGGGGAGGACATGCTGTGTAACAGAGTCCCTGTAATTTAACCCCCATTTCAGTACGGCTTTATGCATGTGCATGAGTTCTTCAAATCTGGCAAGGATTTCAGCAGACGCCTATATCCCCGAGAAATCTAGTGGGCGTTAAACATAGATGCTCTGATGAATTTGGAGGGCTTAGACAATAAGGAGACAAATATTTTAGTTTTTCTAACAAACTGCCTTTTTTAGGTAGATACTGATTGAAACCTTATGGGCAGATAGATAAGCATAATGTCTCTCATTCTGTCCTGCAAGCAGACGTTTTGGTGGGCTTAGAGAAATGATTGGAGCCAATGCACCTAAATTAAAATGTGTTCACAGCACACGTGGGACATCAGGAGTCAACTGATCTTTTTTTCTTGTAGCTTAAAGTAGATCGCATCAAGAGCCTAGATTTGGTTGGTACCTTTTATGCTTATTGTATAGCAAGAAGATTATATGTAGCAGCCTGACCTCCTTCCTGGGCTTATGCGAGGTTGTTTATGGCAAGTAGGATACGAGGAACTCTTACTTGTAGCATTCCTGCATACTGTGGGAGAATCCCATTATTGTTAAGTGACTTGTTAAACTCCCAAGTACCGTCTGGGTGAGTGTGTGGTTGCTAGCTAAGTGCTGAACGTGGGGTGTAACCACAGAAGCTCATTAGAAATAGCATTACCCAAGATTATAAAAGAGAAAACAGCAGTAGGAAGACTGCAAGATATAAAACACAAGGGAGGAGTTGGGTAAGTAAAAGGAAGATGTAGTTCCATATTACAGTGTGAGACTGGCATCTTCTTCTTCATAGCATTTAAATTCTGGATCAGGGTTGAGTTATTTATAGCCTTGGAAGCAAAACAAAGGTCTGAGTTAAACTACAAAAATAACTCTGTATTAAGGAAAACTTCTGCCTTTGAAGCATGCAGAAGTACAATATGATAACACAGCTAGACACTGTCCACAAGAACTGGAAAATGGATGGCCGATAGAAATCTAAGAATGAGCAGAAAGACATTGAGGATCTTAGCACAAGGATGAGTCATTTGATGGGCCCTACAGTTGGAGTTTCTCTGCAAATCTAGTGTTCCCAGTTCAGGGTTTACCCATTGCAGAGACTCTGGAGGAACCCTCAGTTCTGATGCCAACAATGGATCTGCTTTCTAAATTTCAAGTATGGTTCAGCAAAGCACCTTTCACCAATGCTTAAAGAGCCACTTGGGTATATACCTGAGGATGTATGCTGGCCTGAATTACAGTTCAACATTTAAATATTGATGGGCTGATATTTGCTTTCTGCAAGCTTATATTGTCAAGTCATATTAGCGTGTGCTCCTTTTTCACGGATTGGGTCCTAAATAAGCACAGGATTGTCCCCTTCTTGATAGGCAGGTGATTATGGTCAGCACCAAGCTAAGGTTCTCTGCACGGCTCCCTCATATGAACCACCTTGACCAAACAGCAAAAGCAGGATCCCAGTCTCCTCCCTCACTGATGCCCTTCCTCTCAGTCGAGTTTTTATGGCTTTTTGAGGGAACATTGTTGGCTTTTCTTTGATGCTATCTCTTCATCTTGTGGACAGGGATGGTTGACACTGGGATGTTGGTTATATCCGGTGGAAAAGCTGGACTTGAACAGGATCCTAGGGCTGGTTGGGTGCCTGTCACAAACAATCTCCTCCTAATCCACTAGGCTTCTCAGCTGATGCATTCTCAGCTCTTCTGTGCTGGAACAGCCTTCGTGGCCAACTAACAGGGTTTCAGTTTCCCCTTACCCTGCTGTGCTGCTGATGCTGCTTTTCCTGCTCCATTTAGGGGGTGCCACAGAGAATTAATGCAAACATTATACTTCTCCTTTGACTCTCGGCAGCGTCAATATTTTTTTCTCAGATGAGCTGCTTTCATGGATCTCCTGTGAGACGCTTTCCTAATTCAAAGCCTTTTGGCTGTTACTCAGTTCAAGATACTAATTGTATTTGAGATGAAAAACAAGCAAATTTGGCAGTGCTAGATGAAGCTAGCATTACTCTCTGCTTCTAGTGAGACATTTTACGTGGGACATACAAGAAAATTAAATGATCACAATGATAAAATCACAGTAATAAGAAAGAAAGGTTGTTTATTGTGTCTGGCTTAGTTTAAGAGAGCAAGTGCTATTTAATATTTTCTTCCTCCACACTTCGTTTTGATGGTATTTCCCAAATATGTCTGATTTCCAAAATTTAATTATTTCAGCAGATTTCCTGGATCTGGACCGGAAAACATTTTGTTCTCCTTATAACGGAAACAGAGAACATTCGGAGTACCACCAAAGCACTCACTGTGAAGGCATCACTTAGAAAACTATGCATGTCTTATTCTCGCTTTTTTTTTTCCTTTTTTTGAGACTGTTAATGGCAAGACCCCATTGAATTTATATACAGTTGTTCTGGTTGCAGTAAGAGACAGCAATAACTCAGGATTTAAAAAATGAATGTGAATTTCTCAAATGCCACCTTATGCAGAAAGCGTTTGCTTCTTTTTTGCCTCCAACATTGTATCACCACTCCCTCACATACAGCATGGATGTCTCAAAATCAGCACTGGGACATCATTCCAGTAATGGCCTCCGTGTGAAGGGCTTGAACATACTCAAACAGACCCTCCAGGTGTGGGTCCTGCCCGCTGTTGGGGGAGAGGTAGCTGGAGCTGAATTCTGCAGCGCACCACTTCCCTTTGAGACATCCTCCACAAATAGTTACCTGACACATTTTCACAGGAAACACCAAAATAAAAGTGATTTCGAATTACGTTCTGAAAGTTTAGTATTCAAGAACAATTTTGAGGCTGCCCTGTGAGCACCAGACTGATTAAAAATGCTAATCAGAAGCTTGTATGATTAGGAGATTAGTACTGTCTGAACTTTGATCTGCCTCATTTGTGTACACAGAGAAGGAGAGACACACACAGTCATGCTGACAGCTGCTTTCAGGGGTAGCAGATTTCTTTTGTGTAAAGGATTCACGAAAGATCTCTTCACTTCTTTGGTTTTTGTTTCTTGCTTTCAGTTCCTCACAGGGATGGCCACAGGGTTTCCATAGTCACTAACTGTTACCTCTAAAACAAACAACTTTTTAACAGCCAGAAAAAGGAAAAAAACCCTATGTCAAAAAAGGCAATATTATACTTACATTCCTGTAATTAACCATGTGCTGTGGTTTGATCCATGTGATTTTCATAGGACCCAACAGAATTAATGAAAATCCCTCACATGTGAAACTCAGGACCTCTAACAATGCTTCAATTCCATGGTCTTTGTGTAAACAACCTATGGACACAAATATGGAATATCTGTGAATCACGTAAACAACCTATCAACACAAATATGGAATATCTGTGAATCACAGCCTCATCTCCAGACCCAAATTTACCTCGATTCCAGCCAGACTTCTCATTGCATGTCTTAATATCAGTAACTCCTCAGCTCGGGAGTGCCATGGCTTTGAAACTGTCTTCAGCGTAAAGAGCAAGTAAGAGAATAAATCTGGTAAATATAAAAATCACAAGAAACCTCCGTCAGCTGTGTGGAGAAACACAGCCATCAGGACAGCCTCTCTGAAGCCATGGCCCTGGTCTGCCTTATCAGTGACAATTATTATAAATTTATGGTATGTGGATACTGAAAAGACAACAAATCTCTGTAATCCCTTCCAGTGTCACCACCCTTCTATTGCTAGATAAAATCTTCATACAGAGAACTACAGTCTTGTCAGCACCGCAACTCCTATTAAACACAGAACAAGGGGGTGGCAGACTGATGTTCACATTGCCACTGTAAAGGGGACTGGAAGGGGAGGCTTTAGTCCCAGCAAACAGGTGATAAAAAGCCCCGTGAAGAATTAACTCTCAGGCATTATGAGAGCTGACAGGGCAGGCAGTGGCATCTAACTATGCAGTGGCATCTCTGCCGACATGGCCAACCAACACCTTCACTGGAGCTTAAAGGTCTTCAACGAAAAAACCAGTCCACTATAAATAACAGTCCTGACTGAATGAGCTTCAGTTGCCTTTATCCAGATTCCCATGCCTCTGCATCTAATTAGCCTGTAAATTCTTTCAGGCAGGGATGGCTTTCATCATTCTGGGTTCAGCTGTGAGATTTCCTACATGGCCATGGAGAGAAATAAAGGGGCATAAGCTGACTTGTAATCTTCTCTACTACCTTTTTTGTGGCAGGCAAGAGCTTTCAGAGTTACTTTTCCTCTCTCAGCAGCTATAAAGAGAGGAGACTGGGCCGTGCCTTAGTGCCATTCTTCTAACATGCAGTTGTTTTCCTGCTATAAGGTAAATCAGAAAGTCAAAGGCCCATCAGAGCCTAAGTGCCCCTGGAGCCCGAACAGTTAAGGCACACAAATTCCTGTAGCTATGTGCTTGCAAGCAAGCAACGAGGTTAACACACCTGGTTCTCTTTGGTTCTCCAGCTTGAGTAATCCCTTCTGCACCTGAGACAACTGGGCAACCTTCAGCATGAATCTAGAACAGTTTCACATGTGGTGTGTACCAGGGCACCCTGAGCACTACACTGCCGCATCTCAATATGGCAGATTATCATTCATAAACATCAGAAAAAAACCACGTTTGCACAAAGATGGGAAAACACAGAGATTAGTTATATTTTATTTGTGAAGATTTGCTTTTGTAGGCTAGGATGTTTGTATTATAATTATGACACCATTAGAAACAATGCCAGATATGACGCGTTTTATGTTCTTCGGTACAAGAACAGAGATCCAGGGGGAATCACCTGAAAGGCCTTCCATTGTAAACCAAATGCTCCATCGAAAAGAAGATCGGATGAGTTAATCCCATGTCGTCTACACGTGCTCCCTGACACACACTGCATTTCTGGATACCTGGAAGGAATACAGAACCAATGCCCAAGCTGTTGTAGGAAGTTCCCGGAACTGTTCTCGATGGCTAACAGTAACCACTTAATTAACGTAAATACCAAATTTTAGTTTGAAGTGCCATTTCCCCCCATGGAAGTCCATCTTGAAACGCATCCCCTAGAGACAGCTGGAAGAACCCAGGCGCCATCAACACTCGGCTGGCCTTTCACCACGGCACCCCGGCACTCTGCCCCCTCAGCCCCGCTCCAATGGCGGCCGCCCTTGCCCTTGAGGGCCCTGCCTGCCATCTCCCCAGCAGCTCCCACACCTCAGGTGGCGCTGACCTTGCCTTGCCCGCCATCTCCCCACCAGCTCCCACACCTCAGGTGGCGCTGACCTTGCCCTGCCCACCATCTCCCCAACATCTCTAACGCCTCAGGTGGCGCTGACCTTGCCTTGCCCGCCATCTCCCCACCAGCTCCCACACCTCAGGTGGCGCTGACCTTGCCTTGCCCGCCATCTCCCCAGCAGCTCTCACACCTCAGGCCCTGCCCCCGACGCCGTAGCTTGTTCCCCTCCTCGCACCTACGGCGGGTAATCCCTGCGCCGTCTAGGGGAAAGGATTAATTTAGCCAGTTAATTCCGCCCCCCCTCCCCAAAGAGGCGGGGAGGGGAGGGTACATGTGCGTTGCCATGGGTGCCGGAGGAGCACCCAGAAAGTTGCGGGAGAGAGGCGGGGGGAAGGGGGGCGGGGCCGGCCC
>VYZM01017040.1:338193-362716 GCA_013398915.1 Dromas ardeola
TCAGCGAACTTGCTGAGGATGCACTCTGTCCCCTCGTCCAGGTCATTGATGAATATGTTAAACAATACTGGTCTGAGTATTGACCCCTGGGGGACACCACTGGTTACAGGCCTCCAACTCGACCCTGCTCCATTAACCACAACCCTCTGAGTCCTGTCACACAGCCAGCTCCCAGTCCGCCTCGCTGTCCCCTCGTCTAGTCCACACTTCCTCAGTTTCCTAAGGAGGATGTTACGAGAGACAGTGTCAAAAGCCTTGCTGAAGTCAAGGTAGATGACATCTGCTGCTCTGCCCTCATCCAGCCAACCAGTTATAACATCACAGAAGGCTATGAGATTGGTCAAGCGTGATTTACCCTTGGTAAATCCATGTTGACCACTTCCAATAACTTCCTGTTCCTGAACGTACCTGGATATGACATCCAGAACGAGTTGCTCCATTACCTTCCCAGGGACGGAGGTGAGACTAACATGGTTGCCAGAAGCTGCAAGAAGGATAGGGAAAGTTGGGGTTTGGGATTGGGTGGTAGAAAGACTAACATTATCCAGTCACGGAGCCTGGTGTTGGAGGATAGGCGAAAGGGACACAAAGACGTGAGTGGAGGGAGGCTGAATTTGGATAATGAACCATGGGAGAATCCTGGGAATAGCAGGTCAAGGAGGCAGGCCCTGGGAAGTAGTAAGCAGAGCAAGTGATAAAAGAGGTATGACGAATCAAATTGCGGTGAGAGGTTTGGTTTTGGTTGGGCAAGGAATCTAGAATGAAAAGCAAACCAAGTCTCCAAAAAAGGCTTATGTTACAAAAGGACTGCTCTGTGTTTGGCACATAAAACTGGAAGTATTCACAATTTATGCCCATTTTTTGATTTGTTTTAGTTTGTTGGGGTTTTTTTTAGCATGGATTGGGTATCAACGAAGAAAATTCTCAGAGCTTGTATTAATGACAACATCTAGATATAAAGCAATTTAGAAAGCTTCACCAAAACTGGACCCTCCTGAGCCTCAACTCTGTCTCTCTGAACCTCAGTGTTTGTTTTGAGAGTCAAAATGGCCAATTTAAAAGTACACTTAGGCACAGTGTGCAATTTCATTACAGTATATTGAATTTAAACTTGGTTCTGCTAATATTTCTGATAAGAACCCTCATAATTGAATTATTTTTTCAGAAGCTACAAAATTTTATTATATATATCTATTACTGTGCCTTCCTGCGAACAAGAGGATAATTTCGACACTGCCTGTTCAGTTTTCATACATACTTGCTTGTTGGACTAGTCTCAGAGATTGCCAAAACCTGATGAATTATTTTTCTCCTGCGTAGGATGCACTCACTCGTTCAGTAGGTTAAGGGTAATATGACTGGGTCTATTGCACAGAGGTATTTAAACCTTTGAATAGCAAGATGTAAATATTCACAGATGGTGGGCAACATTTTAACCCTACTGTTCCCAAAGTTTAAATGGATTAAATTTATGTTCAGAAGCTCAAAGAGACTGAATGGGGAAAATAGATTTTATTTTATTATTTTTTTTCCACATTTACTGTGAATCAGCGTGTACTTTGAATTTTGTCAATTCCTAGCCCAAAACATAAAGGCTTGAAGAGAGAGGCATTTGTTCTTTAGGGCTTCTGGGAGCATATCAGCGCTGGTGTACGCTGCCGTAACTCCACTGTGTCATTGCAGCCGTGACAGTTCTCAGCAGCTGAGGTTCTGCCCTACAGATGTGTTGCTGGATGGCGAGATGCTGTTTCTGGTTTAGGTCTTCGGTGAGAATCTTCTCTCTTTAAATACTTTTCATGCCTTCATAAAGGTTGCATTCTTTGCCTGATTGTCACACTTCTTTAAAACCCTCTTTGGCTACTGTTGCCTAAAATTGTAAGGCTTTTTCTTACCTTCATAAGCCTTTCACAAGCCTTCCCCTTCCCTTTTGCTGATAGCCTTTGTCTGCTTCCTTTACCTGCACTGAAACTTTGAGGTGTGTTTCCAATGTCCATTTGCCTTTTCTTGTTATTTTTATGTAGCCCCTTCCAGACTAGTATGTGAAAGAAACTATCTGGAATATTATATATTATAATTATCCTTTTCTGACCCTCGCTTCATGAGCCATGAGTATCATGGCGCTCTCAGGAGATCGGCCAGCCAGGACTGGCTAGACAGGGAAAAAGTCAAAGCTGGCATATTAATTAGTCCTGTTTCAGTCGTGCACAGAGGCTTTGCTGGTGGAGGGAGAAGAGGAGGGTCCCTATAGAGCTACAGTGTTGTCTGTCCTTATTGTGAGATGCAGTGGCAGTCCCTAAGAGTGCCTAATGGAAACGGACAAGGAAAAGGAAAAAGATGACTGAAAAAGACAAAGTGACTTGCCCGAAGTCTGCAGAGAGGGTCGGTAGCGAAGCTGCATTTTTTCCCCCCTTAATCATAAATTGTAGCCATACTAAGTTCACTGAGCCTGCAGCTGTCGCTGCTACCACCATCACCTCTTTGCTTTCCCTCCTGATCAGCCCATAATGACTTGACTCCTTTATTGTGCTTTTTTCATGAGAAACGTAACTCACAGTAGAGATAGCTTTTCCCCTGCTGTATGTTTTTACGAAGCCTAACATGGGGCACCAAGACTAGTTACTAGTATAAATGGGGCAAGGATACTGCTTCAGTATGCTTAACGTTTTTGATTTACAGTGATACCTAAAGGTTGCCAAATGAAGTATGCAGCTTGCCGCCAGGAAGTGAAGTGGTTACCACTTTACAGCCAGTTATAGCAGGTAGCTGAATGCTACCTTACAGAGGAATTATCGTTTCTCCTCCTCCTCCACTTAGAGGGAGAAGGACTGATGGAGGAAACTTGGAATGTATAGATCTCTTCAATTGCTCCCACAAGGGGGTTGAGGAGGTGCCTGGCTGGCCCATCAGTAGTCTGGAAAAGAGACGGCTGAGGGGTGACCTTATTAATGCTTACAAATACTTAAAGGGTGGGTGTCAGGAGGATGGGGCCAGGCTCTTTTCAGTGGTGCCCGGTAACAAGACAAGAGGTAATGGGTACAAACTTGAGTGTAGGAAGTTCCATCTCAACATGAGGAGGAACTTCTTTACTTTGAGGGTGGCAGAGCACTGGAACAAGCTGCCCAGAGAGGTCGTGGAGTCTCCATCTCTGGAGACGTTCAAAACCCGCCTGGATGCGTTCCTGTGCAACCTGCTCTAAGGTGACCCTGCTCTGGCAGGGGGTTGGACTAGATGATCTCCAGAGGTCCCTTCCAACCCTATGATTCTATGATCTGTGGGCCAGCTCCTATCCACAGAGAATGGGGATGAACAATTGTGACTGGGGAAGTCGCAGGTCTCTGCTGTGCTGATGGTTCGACCACTGGGGAATGTTTTTTTGGGACCACTGTGTGAGAGGGACTGTATAAAATACCGACACTCCTTTGCCATACCAGGGATAAAATGAGGACCTCTTGCTTGCAGGCTGAAAAAGGAAAGAAAGAGTTCAGCAGTATTTCCTCATGTGTGAGCAAACCTGTACTTGCACCTGACTCAAAGGTTTTTGAATATTTGGGGTTTTTTTCTTTGATTGAGGGGTGGGGAGGCTTTGTCTTAGCCGTAATTGACTTTTGACTGCAGAACAAGTACTTCAGATTTGAAGTTAATCAATTTTGTTTTTTAATTCTATATGGATTTACTATAGTTATTTAGTTGTCCAGGATTGATTAGTAACAGCACCTGATGGGTGAGCTCTTACTTGGAGACACTATCTGGGATCATCTCCAGAACTGCTTTAATCTGTGGGTATTCAGGGCAACTAAGTTTAGTAAGTACTACTTAGGTAATTAAAGGTTGGAGCTGGGCTGCTTTCTCTGCAAGACAACAGACTGGTAAAGGGAAATTAGTCAACGTGGTTCAATGTTATCTTCTGTGTAGCACGGAGTCTGGTCCCACCCAGCTCAAGAGTTTGATTTTCTAATATGTTATGGGCTTTTGACAGTAGAAATAATATGTTCATTCATGTAATCTTGGAGGTAGCAAAACTAGCACCAATTGCTTATGTTGAAAGAAGTATTTGTAACTTTATGAAACAATCACAACATTCCTTTTGCACTCTGGACTCAAATTTGCTTTAAAGAAAAGAATGCAGGCTGGCTAAAAAATAATTAAGTCTCTGATAAATAACTACTTGTGAGATTCTCTACACTTAAACTGTTTCACCAGTTTGTACCCATAGAAGTAGGTACAAGACTTATTTGCACGTATAGGAGAGATGTTACCTTGAGAAAAGGATGGTTGCCATGATCATACAAGCACGTCAGCGTCTTAAAAAGTACTATGTTTCTTTAAGCTCAGTGGCTTTTGAATTTGGTCAGATTTGGTGGAACGCATGAAATTATTTGCAGAATCTTTTGGTTTTGTTGGACACTTTCAAAATTTGATATTTTCTCCCTCATTCCAGCCCATGCAGGGTCGAATGCTATACAAGTGCCACCAGCATTACTCTTCTTCTGGGAAGAGATTGCAGATGTGATGGGAATAGTGATGCACGTACTATATGCTTCTTAATGAATGAAATTGTCATCTTCAAAAGTAAAATTCTTCCATCCAATAACTGATTCAAAATACTTTGGTCCTACCATATTGACTCCCGACTGGACTCTTAGAGCCGAGCGCTGGTGTGCAGCTCGGAGGAGGAGAGATTGCACCTCTGCCAGAAGCTTTTTGACGGGGATGCAGCTGTGGTTTGTGGGTTAATTCTGCCCTTCTCCGAAGGGGTTTCAGCTGTGAGGGGCAGCACATCTGGTAACTTATGGAAGAGTTGAGGACGTCCTGTGTGCAACGTGTAGGGTGGAAAATGACTCTGTTGGACAGCCCTGGCTGTGTGCCCATCTATGCTGAGGTGCTTAGCCCTGTGACATCTCGCTGTGCTCAGGCTGCGGTGACATCTTGTGATTCCAGAGTGCCTACAGACATGACCCCAAACTGACATCTTGATCATTATCATAAAAACCAGATTATCATCTGTTTTGTTTAGAAAACTAAGTTCAGTCACTGTATTAAGTGGAGAGAGTTTTTTGTTCATCTTGTTTGGAGTATTTACAACAAAATCTTGCTCCTGTTTTTGTAAGTTGCAGATGCCTATCTGTCTTTTGTTTTAATGACTATTTTAATGTAGCAGCTGAAGTTTGTGATCAGTAGTTCTGTGCCTTGACATGAAATGTACAGGGCTGCATCATAACCTTATACACAGATCCTTATTGCAAGAGACCCAGCTCCAGTGTTTCAGCGTGGCATGGGGACGAGGAAATCCTCAATTCTAGCTGTGGCTGCAACAGTGACTGCCCTTTGTGACTTTTCCCCTATATTCCTTCGCTCCGCAAAAAATACTTCCCCCCCCAGCCCCAGGGTGCAAAAAAATTAATTGAACACTAGTGGGGAACCTAGATCCCTTTATCCCTTCTACAAATATTATCCACTTAGATTGGACTCTGAACATGAAAATTATAATAATAAGCCTTGTTCTCCATAGAGAATGAAGATGATCCTGGCTTTCCCAATGGTAGATTTGCACCTGCTTAGGTGCCACAGTATAAATTGTGATTCAAAGTGAGTGTAAGTGTGGTGTAGCTTGACAATGAGGCATCTGTTTCTTATCCTCAGATTATTCAGTTCATTGCTCTGATTATTTCTTTTTTTTCCTCTGCAAAAATACCTTTCCTCCTTTTCTGCCTGTAAAATTTGTCTTTAATATGGGAAAACCAAATGGATTGCTTGTTTTAAAATCGTGTATCAGATTAGGCATTTACAGGAGTAAAAATTCAAAGTTTTATAGTCATTATGTTCCCAATGAATGCATTTATCTTTTGCTAGTAAATATATTTGTGTGTTAAGGAAACAACAGTAATTCTTTTATAAGGGTAATTACTAAAAATGATCTTTCTCTTCTTTATGTAAATGGTGTAGCATACCCTTCAGTGACTTGCTATTTTAGTTGCACGGTGATTTTATACACTTAATCTTGGAGAGGCAACTTGGATCGTATTATTTAACAGCCATGGATGAAAGCCTCTTGCAATTATGAGATTAACCAGAGTTACACTATGTTTTGATTCTTCCTGAACTCTAATATGTGAATACATGCGTGCTTTGACTGGACAATGTGTTTGACTTTTTTGTTTTTCTCTCCTCTTTTTTTTTCCCCTTTTTTTCTTTTTGCTTTAGAGAAAAATTCTGTTAGCTGAAAGATTTTTAGAAGAATTTAAAAAGCTTAAATTCCACGGGTGTTCCTTCAGATGCGGCTGTGAGTGCCAGGCACCTTTAGCACTGCAAAATAACAAAACCCAAGAATAGAAATTTGGTTTTACTGGCTGTTGAGCTGTATGGTTTATGTTTTATGAGAAAATAATTCAGATAATTTGATTTTCTTTGAAAGAAACTCAGGAAAGGAGTATGGTTTTTCTCCCTTCTGGGAAAACATTCAGTCTCCAATATGTGAAGATAGAAACACATAATTAAAGTTGTAAGGAAAAATCATACAGCTGTGAGGTATTTATTGATGATAAAAATCTCTAAAATCCTCTTTCTTTTTTGTTTGTTCTTTCCCCCCGCCCCCCTCAGCTTACCGAAATTTAATGCTAACTGTATAATAGCTCAGGCTTTTTAGGGCATGATGCATTTGTTTGTTATTAACTGAAACATTTAACTTTATGATGCTAAATAATTTTATGGGGGAAAATATCTGTTAATTCATATATTTGAAAATAGGACCAGGTTGGCTTTCATAAATCAGCACAGCTCATATTTCTTGATGTTGTGTAACAGCTATTGATGTGATGCTAGAATTTAAACTTCAGAAAAAGCTGATTAGTGTAAACCTCCCACATAGCGTTGAGGACAGGCTGCAGTGACATCTCAGCTGAAGTGAAATGACCCACGCAAACATGGTTGTGCTTCAGTATTACAGAAATTGTCCTCTCTCCCAAAGTTAGTCTAAACGTACGACTAGATTTAGAGGTTTGTATTTATTTACTTTGGGTGTTTGGATTAATTTTTCATTTCATTGACATCTTTTTTTCTTTGTAATCCACTTTTTGGAAACGGAGGCTATGGAATGGAGTTTTGCAGCACACAAACAGCAATCCCTGGAGGGGGCCTTTTTTGCCTCAGGACAAAGGTGTCTAGAACTGGAATTTTGTTACAATACCCCATATTACATTCACTTCAGTTTGAAGGGCAGATTTTTAAGTATACGCACCATGGATCATGATTTAAGCATCCTCAATGGTGGATCATGATTTCACTTGGCTCCCTTGAGCAAACATTCTGATTTAGTACAGCATTTATGCACAACTTTAGAATTAAACACGTAATCAACCTGGAGTTGAAGTTGTTGATCCTTTCTCAGATGGAGACGTTTCCAATGCCTTGAGTATCCATCAGGAAGGATCATTCGTGTTTCAGCCTGTGTTCAGGCAAAATGGGACTTAGACTCATGCAGGAATCAAGGTTTTTGAGTGTTGGTTTTTTTTTTTTTATTTCAAAGGAATAAAAATCTGCAAAGAGCTGCATCTAGTGGAAGCTCGAATCTTGCTATTATTACCTGCATGCGGGTTCTCTGATTTACATCAGGGTTGATATGCTTCTAAGAAGCACTGCTACTTGCAATGGGGAATGGAGATTTTATATGTCTTTCTCTATTATATTTACGTGATCTGTAAAGCTAGTGTGTGAGCTGACCATCTAATGACCTTTAAAAATGCAGCCTTTGGAGAGATGAAGAGGGATTTGTTAGTTGACAGATTTGTGCTAGCAAGCTCCAGGTTATTTACGGAAGTCTGGAATTTTGTGCTCTTGGATTTAAAGAATACTGTGTAATTCAGATCAAAGGCAAAGTATTAAAATCTTAATTCTGCTGAGAGAAATATCCGTTATTTTGGCATTCTCGGAGAATTCTCAGACTTATTCTTAATTCGTGTTACTAATGCACCTTATAAAAGAGAAAAAAAATTAAAGTTTTCTTTTAATTTATGGTGAAACCATTTTTTCTTTCACAGCAGGACTATGTAGCAGTCTGTGAAGCTTATTTGTCATTTTAACAAGTGAAACTCTGTTCTGATATTAAATCATACAAAATCACAGAGTTTGCCGTCAGGTGTTTTCTCCCCTAATTACATACCCAAAACATTGACATGCTCAATTTTATCGTTGAAGTACTGAAATATCCCTGTGTCATCAAAATGATTAGAGAGCATATAGATAAGTAGAAGGAAGGAGGGGAGCCAAGGGAAAGGACATTCCAAAACTATTATTGTTGCTGTTCAAGAGGAGTGTTTAAATCAGTACAGATGGAAGATGCTAAACTGAGTTCCTGTGGACTTTTACAACCAGCTTAAAATTCATGGGTCATACATCTGAAAAACATCACAGTGAAACTAATTTGCCTGGTGGAAAGCGAAGTAGCCATTGCTTTAAGTGTTTCCCTGTCAGACAGGGAGATGATGAAAATTAATTACTTCCAGGCAATCTTCTTGTGCTACCTTTTGCATAGAGTACCTTGAATCATAGTAGATGACTTTGGGCAGTAAAACAGAAACTGTAAATCTCTGTTTGTTGTCCTTGGCCTGTGGAAAAGTGCCTGATGACATTGGCAGGTGTTGCGTGTGGTCCAAAAGCACTTTCCTCCCCCTTAAAAATTAATTTCTTTACCTATTTCTGTGCATCCAAAGCTATGGAACTGATACAGTCAGCTTAATAAAGCAAAATATTATTGTAGGATGAGTTGTACCCATCTGTAGAAATTGCTTCTCTGACAGTGAAATGACTGGCTATGTTACTAAAAACTAATTGATTTCATTCTCATTAGAGTCAGTAAGGAAAATTCCCTTGAACAGGAGAGGGAAATGGGGTGCAGGGTGGGATTTTGAAGGCCTCAATACTCATATATAGACAGATTCCCTGTGAAATTTTTTGAGTGAAGGTTCTCAATTCTCCGGATCTCAGTTGGAGTTAGATGTCTGGCAATCTCACTAAGTGCTTCCTTGGGTACCTGGAGATCTTGGCACTTAACAGTAGGGAAAAAATTAAAGAAAACTTTCTGCCATGTTTTAGACGAAGTGTATTTTCTCTCTGGAGTGCTGTAGGTCTCTAACCCCAAATCATACCTCCGGCATTCCCAGCGAAGTCGGTGAGGACTTCTGAACACAGACTAGGGTTTCAACAAGTGCCTCAGGTAAGGTTGGGCGAGTTGTCCTCACTACAGAATCTTTGACGCTGCACACAAGGAGCTCTCGAGGTCGGGGGCAGTGAAGCAGCGGGGAGCAAAAGTCTCTGGCTGTAGAGGAAAACTCATGTTCAAAAGTTAGCAGTTCTCACGGAGAAGGTTGGGAACTGTGGGGCTGTTTTGCCTTGCTAGCAGCACTTTTCCCTCATTTTGGACTGGCTTATTACTAAATGTGCGAAGATGCAAAACTGTTATACTGTATGAATCAGCTTTAGGTCTGTAGATGAGATAGTTAAAATCTGTACTTTTGTTTTTTTTAGGCAGAGGTGGTAATCTCTTGAATTAGCGACAAGTGAGATGTGAGAGCGCTAGTCTGGAAATTGAAGGATTTAGGTTTAACTTTTGTAGTGAAAACGGCCACGGTAACTGCGGCTTGTGCTGAATTCAGTCTTACTGACATGTGTAAGGAGTACTTTGAGCATACTTAATTGATCGAGCCTCTCTAGGGGCTTTGGCAGGTTTTAATGCTGTTTTACCCTGTTAGTGGGGAGTAGCGTTGCTCAGGTAAAAGCTAGTTGCCTCTTTCCCCAGCTGAAGGTAGCTCTCCACAGGTGAAATTGCCTGGGGAACCTGCGAGATAAACAGGGAGATGCTGAATTCCTGCTTCCTCCAGGGATAGGTTAACTGCTAGTGCAGACTTTCCGCATCGTTTCTTTAGACTTACTTACTCAAGTTCTGTATTAGTCTTGGTTTAGCCCTAAACTTGGTGGTTCCAATCTAATCCTCGGTGTTGCAGGCCTTGCTTGATGGAGCTTGACCTCAAAATACTTTTCTGTCTCTCAAAAGTACAAAGAAGTTGCATGCATGAGACTAAGGTGCTGTGCTGCAGTAATGGAAGCTGCAGAATGCTACAAGCAGAAAGACAGTCATAACCACAGAATGCTCAACACTAGGCAGTTACCTGTACTCAAGATACGCTTAAATTGTTTCTCAAATTGAACATCGCATTTGAAATAACTCCTCTCTGAAAATATTTAATGACAAAAATTACAGACCTTTCAAACGACATACCAAATCTTATGCTATAGCTATTGTATCTGCAAATTTGAAATAATATTCACCCATTCAAAAACAGCGATGTCAGGGTTTTTTGTTTTTTTTTTTTAACTGTTGAATATTTGGCTCTTCAGAAAATAGTGAGCACTTAGCATTAAAAGTCTGGCTCCCTGTAATGCCTGTCATGTTGGATGTTCATGATGAGAGTAACTTCCATGTGACATTAGCCATTTAAAATTCAGACTGTTAGTCACGCAGACCATGTTTATCCTCAGTGGGGACAGGCATCCCAAATACCTTGTACACTGAGGGTTGGATGAATTTGGTATATCTTACTTTTCTGTTCTAAAATAAGCATCCTCTGTCAGTGTTACATGAGAGGAATTCGATCTCCAGAGACAATTCTAAGTACACGTTGGTATAAAGGCCCATCTAAGATGGTAGAAACATGACCAACTTCGCTCTTAATTTGCTGTTGCATTGTGTTTCTTTACATTTTGCCCATGACTTTACATTTTGCTTTGCTTTGTCTTAGGCTTTTGTGAATTGTTTTCATTAAGAGATCCTTCTACAACAAATACGATTTTGGAAGAACTTGTGCATGTGTGACTTCGAAGGACGTTTAGTTGTCTCGCTTGTGTTGCTGCAAGCATTGCTGCTCTGTCTCACAGAATAAGAGACAAGAGATGTGTAGTGTAGCTGGAACTTCCCATTATTAATTTCTTGATTATGTGAAGTAGAGGAAAGTTGTTTGGAAAGTTCAAATTAGGATACTGTGCTTACTGTCACCATCTGCATATGGAGAATTTGATGTCAAAGCGCCAGCTGATTCTCCCAGGGTCTGGCGCTCGTATTGGACACTAGGAGTATTTTAGGACTCTTGTCCTCTCCTTGCTCTTCCAGGACGGGAAATTTACCTCCTAAGTGTTGTTAATACAGAGTGCTCCAAATCTACTTTTCCCACCAAGCAGGCGTTGCTGACTCGCTCCTCAAACACTGTTCTTCGCCAAATTTGTCACTCAGGTTCCTTCCGTCAGGCAGCCCAGCCACCACTGCTGCTGGCACTTACTGCCCCAGGCAGCGGCTCAGCGCTCTTCTCTTGTGACTGAAACCTGCACTGGAGGCTTCAATTCATCACAAACCCAAGTCTACAGAAGCTGAAACTGTTCCTTAGGCACTCTTATCATAGATCATCTTACTGGTTGTTGTCTTCTACTGTGTACCTTTGAGTGCTTTTCTTACTGATTTCTTTAGTCATCTACAGAGCGTGCACAAAACATCTATTGGTAGCAGCATTGTGTATCTTGTTCATACAATATATTTTTAAATTCTTTATTTAAGCACTTCCCAGTCTTTATAGCCTGACTGTACATTATCGCTGGCTCCTGTGTGGAATGTCACTAAAATGAGTTTGGACTGTAGGCTTTCTACGTGTCTCACTGCGTCTTGGTCTCACTTGCAAAGTACGTTACAGCTGAGTAGCCGAGGTAGTAATTAGCATTCATAATTTTGGGGCATGCATGGCAATGTTTCTTCCATCCAAAGAACATAAACTGTAATAAACTCGGGGCTCTTTTTGTAGTGTGGATCTCTTTTTAACTGAGAGAGTGGAAATCATGAGGAAATTGGGCTGTCACAAGAAATTGATGTGGTGCCATTTGTGCCTCTCTCCAGCTGCCCTTACAGCTCCCCCTCGTGTGCAGTTACTTACATTTTACCCTTTTTTGAGCAATGTCCATAAATCGTATGCCCTGGAGCATTTGCTAAATACAGATTTCTTCAGGAAAGAACTGTGAGAGACAAAATTGCAAAAGCACGTCATGTTACTCTGGCATAATTATTTAAAAAACCCCTAGGACTAAGGTGCTCAATTGAGAGATCCTTTGATGTATGTCACATGCCTACTGTCACGGACATTTGCTGAGTGACCGAAGCAGGAGCAGAATACGCAGTTGTGTTGTGTCATGCAAACATTTTGTCAGCGTTTCCAATGTTTGAATATGCTAGTGAGTAACAGAGGTCCTCTCAAGTGAGTACTAACAAAGCCTGTATGGTATACTATATCCTACTCTGTTTTTGTTTACTCTAGATATTAAAGCAAAATTGTTCTTAACTAAAATGTTTAGAAGGTTGTATTTTTTTCATAAAGATGTTTTTTCCTGTCCCCCGCTCTACTAAGGCGGCTGCCTTAGTAGCCGTAAATCCGACAGCACAAGCTTCCAAGTGACAAATTACTATTAGTATGTTTTTGCAACCTCATTAAATGATCTAAGATAACTTTATTATATAATTCTACATCTGTGGATGTTTTAAGGAAAGATTTTAAAATCAACCAGCAGCTTGATCTCATGCAATACATAATCAAATCATGTCCCTAATTCAGGAGAGCATTTAAGTACGTTGTTAACAGGCTCTGCTGAAGATAGAAATTTTGAGTGTTTTTCAACAGAGACCTTGAAGAAAATTTAATTTATTATTTTTTAACTGATAGTGTTGTTGGAGAGGGATGCCCTTTCACAAACTGTGAAGCAATACTATTGAAAAGAAAAATTGCTTGTATGAAAAGAAACAAATTCTATTTTCTAATTATTACCCGTTCCATGCAAACATTGGATTATGCTCAAGATTAACATAGACCAGTGCTTTGACTCTTAAGGAGTGAACATTATGTTACCACTTCATTTCTTCTGAGTTTACAACCAGAGCTGGAGGTTTCTTCTTGCATGAACTATTGGTCTCATTACAACTATTTTATTTCCCCCCTCACAGTCCCTCTACAGATCACGTAGCATCTGCACGGTGATGCAGATGCCACGGTCAGCAGACATTGCTCCAGACTGAGAGCTCAGTGAAATATATGCCGTGTTAAAGTACCTTTTCTGCATAGGTTGCCTACAACATTCTGATATGTAAGACCCCTCACTTAATAGATCTAACAATAATGATTAATATTAAAGTAATTTATTCTTACAACCTCTTCTCTCCCTAGAGACGGAGAACAATTATTGGACCCATTTTATAGACAGAGAACTGAGCTCAGGAGCAAATGTAAGCACATAAAGGACTGGGGCTATGCACAAGCTGAAACCAGAAAGGTTCAGACAGGATATAAGGCAAAGGCTTTTCACCATGAGGGAAGCCAGGCATTGGACCAGGCCGCTCAGATTGCACAGTGTCCATCCTTGGAGATTAGTTATAAAGATGTGATTGTATAAGCACTGAGCAACCTGCTCTCAGCTGACCCTGCTTTCAGCAAGAGGTTGGACTGGAGACCCCCTGAGGTCCCTTCCAGCTTGAATTTTTCCATTATCTCATGATCCACAAAGCCTGACGAGAGAGAGCAGCACCAAACTTTCCATCAGAGTTCTGGCATGCACGATGGGTATTGCCCGTGTTCAGTATCCAGGTCCCAACACTATCGGCAAACCTGAGCTTCCCCGGCAGGGAATGATATAAAGATGTGCTTGGAGCGTATATTTCACTGAGCTTAGCCCTGTGGCCATTTTCGCTCAAAGCTGTGGCTGAAGGAGAGATGACAGTGCTTGCATTCTGTGTGTAGCAGTCTAGGAGTTGAGAGGCTTGCTTGGGGAATTTATCGTGAGTCGCATTGTTTCCATCACAGCTTAAGTGGATTCAAAGCCACGTTTCCCAGGAGCATGCCCTAGTGACAAGACCTTCAAGTGGTATGGTCCACCCCTCTGGCTGAAATTGGGTGACTGCAGCCAGGAACCTGGCACTCGTGTGCTTAAGGGTAAGCACAGGTAAAAGGAGTTTATTAATTTCTACTTTGTGTAATGCAGAGTTTACCACTTCTTGTGTTTCCTGGAACCGACAGATTAATTTTCGATCAAGAAAGACAGCAAGCAAGAGGGGCATCTTACTCTTTAGCCTCTTGATTCAGCCAGCAAGTTAGATGGGATAGGTATAAAGGGAATTATCTGCATGTATCCTAGGTGCTATCACTGCCAGCTATTTTTCAACTTCTGCAGCCGGAACAGACACTGACGATAAAACTCAGGAAAGAGGGGTGATTATTTTACTGATCCCCTTTGGCATACCGTTAACTTCACTATTTTTGCTCCTACGGCTGGTACCTAACAGATTGGCAGGCTGATGTTTGGTGTCATACAAGCATTCTTCCAGCTGTGGGTTTAAGTAACTGGATCTTCTTCATCTAGGCCGTAAGCTTTCAGCCTAGAACTATTTCTTGGCCAAAATAAAAGCTTATCATGTATTTTTCTTTAATACATCTCTTAAATTTGTACTGTATTAAAAATAGATAGGAATTACACCTACCCAAAAGATTTGTGATACAAAACGGGCAGCCAGTAAATCAAACATTTGGAGCTAGCAGAAAGCAAAGAGTTGAAAGAGTACGCACCTTACTCTTGTCATCGATGTTTTTCTGTTTTCCTCACTGATTTTTCTATTAAGCAAAAGTATTAAATAAGTATGTGTCAGAAAATTGAGTCATCTGTGAACACATCCTAAAAGAGAAGAAATTGCGGAGTACATTTTGATCTAAAAAGCATTGTAATTGTGAACCATCAAAAGCTTTTCCAAATGTCTCTTGAAACAGCGCACCTACTGTACTGTACTGTAAGCAAGATAATGCCCGCTGTTTGTTGCTCCTACAGATTACTAGATGTGTTATCTTACAGTGCTAAAGCATCTAGCTGAAATTTTGTTCCCGACGTAATATTTTTCAGCTTATAAGGGTGGTATTTTGCTTCTGTTCATATTGTGCTTTCTGGTCATATATGCATGAGAAGTGCTGATAGCGTAAGAAAACGGAGTGCAAGATGCTCATACACACGATTACTTTAATATGCATTTATTGCGTATGCAGGCATGGATGTCACACATCTGTTACACAATTATGCCCCACACGTATGACATAAGCCAGCTAACCTCATAAAGGAAGACAGGGGGATCTGTAGCAGACCCTGCTTTTATTTTCTGTAGTATTTGTGGTTGTATGGGTGAGTAAAGGGATGTGTGCTGCTTCCCATATGCCAGTGCAGGCTATCTGTCAGAACCTGGATTTAGGCAAGAATAGTAGTGCTGCTGCTACTGGTGCTGCGCATCTGGGTAGGAATTTTCTGGAAGTATGTAAAATCTTAAAGCTCCTTCTGTGAGGTGCTGGCTATGGTGATAAAACTGACTTTAAAAGACCTAACTTTTGACTTCTTGTTTCTGACTCATTACTGCCATTTACTGTTACCTTTGTTGTGCTGTAAAGCTCTAGGTAAAGAACTGCCCTTCTTTGAAGGCATCTCAGAATAGATGTACATGCACAGCTTGGATGGTGGGGAGGAGAGAAGCAGGGAAAAAATTGTGTGTCAGGGCAGATACAAGACGGGAACTTCTTAATTCAGCTTTACCACCACCTGAAACTTAATTTTTTTAAAATTATACGTGGAATTATAGCCTTGGCGCAGCATCACCTAGAAAGGCTCATCTGCTTCCTGGGCCTGCACAGCCCCATGTGGTGCAATACTGAAATGCCTATAGTGTGTCCACAGAGGAGCTTTGCTGATTCTGGGACTTCCAAAAAATTGGAGCCTGTATGTGATTCTTCCTCAAAGAAGATGATACCTCTTCCCCCTGCCCCAGATAAAACAAGACTAAGTGTCACTTTCTGCACTGAGGTGTAAATCCAGAGACATTGAAAAAAATAGAATGACTTCAGCTTTCTACTGAGTGTAAATCTGTTAAATACTATATTTTGAAATCTGAGTATACGTGTGCAGGCCAGGATGATGGTCATGAGCCTCTGATTCCTGCCTTAATCCTACACAATGCAAATCTGAATTATTCCTTACTCGGGATGTATTTTTTAAGGTTAAACATTCTTTCAGCAGCTATGATAAAGACAACAGTGCAGGCATATCAAGTGACCAGGTAGGTTGTAGAACAGAGCTATTGATGTGTTCCTTGTTACAGTGATGTTTTCTTCTCTCTCTTTTCTTCTAGTGAATAGAGTTTGCAAGCACTATTTACTCTTCTGTAGTATCTAGATCTTTGAAAGTTTGTTCTTGTCTTGCAGAAATTAGGCATTTTTAAAGGCATAAATAATACCGTCTAATTGCTTTCTGTTCAACACTAAAAAAAAAATCAGTAGTCTTGCAGATAATTTTTTTCTTATGACGTGGACATGAAATTTTGCCATTTGCAATAGTGTCATGACAATATGAGGAAGCTCTGAATATTAAATAGCAAAAGGGCCACAACTGGAATACTGTGTCCAGTTCTGGGCTCCCCAGTTCAAGAGAGACAGGGAACTACTGGAGAGAGTCCAGCGTAGGGCAGCAAAGATGATTGAGGGATTGGAGCATCTCCCTTATGAGGAAAGGCTGAGAGAGCTGGGACTCTCTAGCCTGGAGAAGAGAAGGCTGAGGGGAGACCTCATTAATGTTTACAAGTATCTAAAGGGTGGGTTTAAGGAGGATGGAGCCAGGCTCTTTTCAGTGGTTCCCAGTAACAGGACGAGGGGTAACGGGCACAAGCTGGAACAGAGGAAGTTCTGATCAAATACACGGAAAAACTTCTTTACGGTGAGGGTGCCAGAGCACTGGAAGAGGCTGCCCAGGGAGGGTGTGGAGTCCCCTCCTCTGGAGACTTTCAAGACCCGTCTGGATGCAGTCCTGAGTGATGTGCTCTAGGCAATTCTGCTTTAGCAGGGGAGTTGGAAGGGACCTCTAGAGATCATCTAGTCCAACTCTGAAATTCCGTGATTCCGTGAAAAGTTTGTAGCTGTGTAACAGGCAGATGTGTGATTTAGTTGAGGCCATTATTGCCATTTTGAAAAGGACCTTAAGAATTATGTTGGTCTGGGAAGCAGACTACCATGGAATTGTCTTTTGATTCTAGATACGGACTTTCTCTTCTCAACTTTTTATCACTGAAAACTACCATTAGATTATTAGTTCCTTTGTCAGTTCAGCTCAAAATACTATATAGGTTGTAACAAAGTCAGTCAGATACAACTCTGTGTTTTCCTGTTGGTGGTACACTGAGTATTACCTGCTTGTGTTCTGGGGAACGACAGATAGATTAGACATTAGGAAGAAGTTCTTTACAACAAGGGGGGTGAGATCCTGGAACAGGTTGCCCAGAGAGGTGGTGGAGGCCCCATCCTTGGAGACGTTCAAGGCCAGGCTGGATGAGGCTCTGAGCAACCTGATCTAGTTGAAGATGTCCCTGCTGACTGCAGGGGGGTTGGACTAGATGGCCTTTAAATGTCCCTTCCAACCCAACACATTCTGTGATATGAGGACCACTTACTTTCTTTCCTTTTATTGATCAGATTATGTGTAAAGAGTTGGCTCTTCCATTGCAGTGGTCAAGGATTTCCCCATCTAAGCAGAACCTTTAAAATCTACTCAATTTCATGAATGAAACTTTCCTTGGCATCCAGTATAGCAAAGCCACTGGAACCAAAGAATTAAAGCTGAGAAAGAATTCTTCTTGCTGCTCTCCATGTGTCTAGAGGTTACAGTTATATACAGTGCCTTCGGCATTAGGTGATGTCCTGTCTACAGTTGTTTCTCTTATGCCTATTAGAAAGAACTTGGAGTTCATTGTCTGTGAAATCTGGTCTATTTTATATTGAATCAAAACTTGCTTTGGCTACAGTCAGCCAGGGTTTAGTGTGGATTTTTACTTCATGGCTTAAAGTTCAGGACCGAGGTGGTGGCACTGTTGGGGCTTTAAGATGAAACTCACTTTGTAACTGAGGAACATCACAGATGTATTCGGTGGTCTTATTACTAGCTTTACCACTGTCTGCCACACTGTGGCTCTCACTTCTTTGGTCGTATGTAATAATTGAGGTACGTAAGCATTGTTGTGCAAGGAAACAGCTTGATTTTTATTGTTAGTAGAATGCTGGGACTGTAACAGTGATAAGGAGTAGTGCTGGTCTATTTGACACCTGTTGTCTTTGCAATTAGAAGTATCTTTAATCTTTAGAATAACCTGGACTCCAATGCTGTAGGTATGCTCAGCTCTTGCTAAAAAGCTTAACTCTTATTTAAATCCATGCGTAACTAGTTTAGGCATTCTAGTAGCTGCTCAAGCTTAGGTATTTCTCTCTCTAGCCCGTAAGTACTTCTCAGTGTGGTTTCATCACAGTAGTGCCTAGTTCTCAGTGAACATTCAGGAATTAATTAAAGAGAATTCCTGTACACCCAGCTGAAGGGACTGGAAAGAGAGTCAGTGCATGAGGAGCGAAGAGCAGGATCTCTGCACCTGTTGCTTTTTAAAATGTACTCATTTAAAGGGCCTTCTCACAGCATGTACATAACATGGATTTTTCTTTTTTTTCTCATTTTGAAGTACTATTAATTCCCTTTTTTCCCCAAAGTCATTTATCACTGCTGTCATCCTTTGGGATCCCTCAGGTGTCAGTCATCGGTATTCTTTTTTCGCTTCACTCTTTCACTGCCATCTTTGTGGCAGTGACTCTCCTATCTTTCTTTTTGAGTTGTCCTCTGACTGTCACCAAAACCAAGCTGCTCCTAAGCTGTCTTTTCTCCCAGACCCATTGGAAACTTTAACTCAGGCTGTCAGCGTTGGTGAGATCTCAGAAGAGAGACAGTTTACAACTTCATCTCATATGGCTTTTAGCCAAACATACTTTTTTTTTTTAACATTAGTTTTAGGTAACAATAAGGAATGTGTGTGGGTGCACATACCACCAAACCTTTTTGGAAAAGCCTATTCCTCAGCAAATCTGTGGTTCTTCTTTTTTTCCCCACTCTCCCAGTCTTTTCTTCACTCTTTCTCCGCCCCCTTCCCCCCCCCCCAAATGTAGGTACAAGTGCTGAGTTGCTGAATCTGACCATTTCCCCATTATCTCTAAATTTTATCTTTCTCCTCATTCCCAATATGCATTCCTCCTGTCCTTCTCCTGGGTCTGATACCGTTCATGCACACAACTTCAATACTGTTATTTTCAGATACGGAAACCAGCTGGAAGTGTAAACACAACAGGCACCTGTTGTATGTGCATCTTTTTGATTCATACGCATATTAGTAATGAGTAAATGCTAATTCAGATACAGTTCTTTTGTCTTGAAATCCTCGCTTTTGAAATGTTCTTTTTCTTTTTGATATAGAGAAGTTTGCTAATGATGTATAATGTGGCCTGTGGCTTCATTTTCCCTTTTAAAAATTATTCATGTGTACATGTTTGATGGCAGAATTTGACCTTTTATTAAAACCAAGATATTTTAAAATGTGCCATTACACCAGCCTGAGATGACCGAGTAGACATAGGAGTCCTTTGGATTCAGCCGTTTTCTTGATTTTTCACACTGTTGATTCCCAGCAGCATAAACTGGTTTGCAGTTCTGACACTGGAGTGATGCATCTGGGGTTTGTCACGTTACCAGCAGCCCGACAGGGATCTTATGGTAAGCGTCAGCCCTTCCTCCCTCCCTTTCGAGGGAAGCTGCAAGCCATGGACTCCTTCCAGCCTTAGTCACAGCACCCAGTTCGCTGTGCTCAGCTTCTGCATCTGAACTGCAGATCAGAGACATTTGTCCAGCCCAGGGAGGGTTTTCAGGGCGCTCTGAAAAGATGCGGTGCAGGATGTTGCTTTCCCCAAACTGGTTGCAGCAGGTGGGTAGAATACCAAGGAACAGCATCAGTCTTGCTCGAGGTCACTTTGTGCTTTAATGGTACTGGTATGGGTACATAAGCCTAACAATTTCCCATGTGAAACAATGAAGAAAAATGCAGTTAAAGTTAAGTGCTTCATGTATTTCTGACCTGGGTAACTGTTATTTGGCCGAAATAAGAAGTTAATTAGATTGCTGCGTTTGGTGATTGATCTATGTTTGTACAGTGATGTCTAAGCATGGGTCTGCAGCTAAGATATTTGAGTGTAATGGAATTTTACATCACTAAAATGTAATACCATTTGTATCTGTAATATGTAGTTATACTACATCAGCCACCAAGAACCCCTGCCACGAATAGAACCTGCTTTTTACAAACATTTATGGAGATAAGCTTGTGGCTGCCTCTATGACTCAGGGACACAGGCACACCCGTCCCTGACCAAAATAGCCCATCATCTTTTTTTCTTGTTACAGAACTGAATGCCTCAATGCCCATATGCTTATCAGCAATTTGAAATAATTTATTAGAAAAGTTGTTGAAAATCTTGCAGTTTTATATCTCATGGTGTCTTAAGCAGTAATGATGCAGAACTGTAGGCTGGGATGTGAGATCCTTACCTGATACAAACGAGTATATCTGTCCCAAAGTCTTTGAAGAACTGGCACTATCATCTATCAGGAAATGGAAATCACAAGCAAGTCTATGGTAATTTCACAATAAAAAGCAAATGAACGTTTTAATAATGAGCATAATCCGGCTTCAAAAAAGATTGCTTAGCGACATAATGTTTTGTCTTTAAATCCAGAGTGGATTAATAAACAAATGATTATGTGGGGTTTCTTGGCATAACCTATCCTGCAGTAGGTTAAATGGAAGATTAAGATACCTGATCAGAAAGGTGCTGTCTGGTTTCGAAAAGTTCATATCTATGAAAACTGATTGGAAAAGAGGAAAAAACATTTGCTGTGACAGAAACTTATGCTAGGATACCACCTCACTGATTTTTTGCATGTGTTTGAGAACTTGATATGAAATATACAGAGGACAAACAATATCGCATTTCTGATTTGAACATTGGGAGAGCACTTCAGAACCGAGCCCCTCTCAAGGGGACCACTTAAAAGAGTTGCTCTTTGGACGAATAGTAGTTAGCATTTAGAAACTGGATGTTAAAAAAAAATCTTGCCCAACGTGTGAAAGATGATCCCTGCTTGATATTTTGTCCTTTTTTTTTTTTTTATTTTAGTTTTTGACTTGGTTCTTAGGAAATGGGAAAACACACTGAAATTAAATTTAAGAGTAACTGAGAAAAAGGGTGCTCTGCCTTTTCATTTTTGGGGACTGCAGATGTTCAGATTCTTGGACTTATGGCCAGTCCCAGCTGATCTTTTTATTTAAAGATTTCAGCCTTCCTGAAGCAGGACTGCCCACAAATAAAGAACATAATTCTAATAGTAGATGAAATGGTTTCCTTTCTCCCTTTTAACATCAAAACTAGTGGTGGGTAGGCTGGGAGGTATTTTTCCAAGATCCCTGTGTGCTAAGAGTCACCAAAGTGTTTCATATAAACCAGCTTAAATAAGTAGGCAAAGCACAGTGAGCTGGACACCTTCTAGGTTCAGCAGTTCCCAAGGAACATGAGACTTCTCTAAACCTATTTTTGCACACCCTTGGTGTTATTAGGTAATTGTTTAGGTTCTGGCAATAGCTAAGTAGAACGGAGGTCGCCATTTAAACCACTTTTATGGCAGTTTGTACTATTTTTGGTAAAAAAGCATCCTCAGGTTTTCATGGTAACTTTGAAGGTATGCTTGATAAACTGTTAGGCATGAAAGTTTAGATTTAGAAAACTTATACCATGGTTGAAATAACGATATGCATTATTCATTAGTACAAGTCCAAAAGCACTTGATCTTTCCTTTTCTCTTTATTTTTTTCTTTTTTGCTTTGTATTCGGATGAATCACATGTGACACACCAGAAGAGAAATTAGAAATTTCCAAGGCAAATTGGATCTTACAGAAGAGGTGAAAGGTTCTTGTCAGCTTACTTTATCAAAAGCATAGACCTAATTAGTTTTTCAGGATACTGACAAGGGGTTACAGATATTTTGCTCACTTAATTTTCTTGCAGAGGGAGTAGTTTCTTTGAAAATTATTTTCAAAATTGCCTGATATTATTTTACCTAATTTAATTGCTGGCGGTTGATGATGTTCTGGCGATGCATGCTTTCAACCTCAAAGAAAAGCCACTGAAAAAAGAAGCGTAGATTGGTCCTAAGGGAAACTTTAATGACTTACGTACACATAAAATGAGAAATGAAGGGGATAAGCAAACAGCAAAATGAATTTTCAGTTACCACTTGAGCATTATGTGGATTTGTGACTAACGTTCATGCCTTTTCTTCCACTGAAACATACCCCACTGTATTTCAGGACAACTTGGCAGGTGGTGTCTTTTGGGTAACAGATCTTGAAAATCAAAAATCTAATAAAGGAAATTTACTGGTTCCTTTAGGCTGTTTCAGCTTGAATGACAGTTTTAATACTCAGTCTGTTTTTATCACGGGACAATGGGTGATGTGTGTGCACAAGCTTTTTGCATGCAGACTCAGAACTTATGGAAATGATTTAGCTTATCAGATTCCTTTTTGTAATAGCATTGCAATCTCAAAAAAAGCTATTTTAAAATTGCCAAACGTGTCTGGCAGAACTTGAGAGGTAATTAGAAACTTAGCAAGCTTTTGATTGTCAAGAAAGGCCTGCCTACAAGTTGCTTGGCCTTTATTCAAACTCGTGAGAGTGACATAGCAAGAATGTAGATAATATTATTATAAGAGTGTTTTAAAAAGCATCTATGTCTGTCCTTCAGTGTTAGTTTCACCTTTTCTGTCGTACACATTTATAGCGAGATATGCCAGTTGATGGTGAGATATGCCATCTTATTCCTGAAATTTGCATGGTGATTTGTTGTCAAAAATGCCCTTCTCTTTGCAGAATGGAGGACAGTGGATTACCGTGTACACAATGATCAGTTTTACAGAACATTTAGACACCAGAATTTGGCAGGATTAAATAAAATTTCTATATTCTGTTCTAAATGTCAGAACTTTTGTGTGACTAGACAGATGCTAGCTTGTTCTGTACCTAGCCAGAGATGCACCTCCCTGCCAGTAGCCTGGGACAAAAAATAAACACAAGCACTCTAATATCTGCACATCAAAGAGAACTGGTGTAGCTGAGCACATCAACTCATTTCTTGTCTCTGGCAAGAGAAAGGTCTGGCTGATGGTGTAGAGGCTTTTGGGGCAGATTTTCTGCTAATCTATACAGTTCACATTCTATTGGATTTCCTGCAATTATTCTTCATTTATGACAGCACAAGCGGTAAATAAGTCCTTTTGCTTTTTGGATTATATGTGTCATACAATAGCTTGTCTTTTTTAGCAGAGAAAGGTAAGAGGAAACGGAACACTTTATAAAGCAATGTGTAAGGTGCCTGTGACCCAGATACACGGACATTTTACAGTGTTCCAGCCATGCTTTGCTAAGGCTGTCTATCCTAATGCTGATATAATAATGAATAAAGAATTAATTTCTCTCTAAGAATTTGCCAAGCAGCTAAGCGTGTAAACAGCTAAGCACGATGCAGTTCAGTGGGCTGTGGAGTCCTGTATGTAATACCAGCAGAACGCCCCTTCATCACCTGGTAGAAAGACCTTCCCTCATAGGATTTGAGGGGTCATGCTGCTTTGTATCTTGATCTTTACTAATCCACCTTATGTTTTCACATTGAGATTTCCCATTTTTCTGCTTGAAAAACTTTAATAAAATTAAATTTCTAATGAGACAGTGGCATGTTTTCTTGCTTGCTTGGCAGTCGTCATGATGTGGGAAGTCGTGGGGTTTACCAACAGCCTATTTGTTAATTAAAACTGAACTCTCAGTCTTGTAACTGGAATTTTATGAGCCACTTCTGCATCAAATACTGTTCAGAAATGTGATTAGATATGAATTATGTCTTACAAAACAAATAATTTCAAATGAAAAAGAAAATGAAAAGCACTAAAGGTATGTTACAGTGACGAATTCTGCACTGTTTGACAGGTCAATTAGATGACCTGGTAGGTTTTGTCCACTTACAATTTGTATCCATGGCAAGTCACACCAGGTGGTGCTGTAATACATAAACTTTGCAATTCTTATTGCTAGAAAGTCAATGCTTTCTTGGGAAGACAAACTGTGTATTGGCACTTTATTTGTTTATTCCAGATTCTCTCAAAAGGGAATAGTACAAGCAGTAAGGACTCATCTTGAGCCTTGATTTTATATTAGAGACTATTCTTGAAGCGTAGTTATCAGGCTGAAATTTTTGAAAGAATAGATTTCTTACCATTCAGTTTGACTGCCACATTTTGCAATTGGTATATTTGGTTTGAATATATATATTTTAAATTTCACATATATTAGCTATTAATAGAAATTATTTCTTCTCCTAAGCACCTAGAAAGTACTGGAAGGTCTGCCTTTGGCCTTGTACCGGAAAGCCGTAGAAACCTCAGAAAAGAGCGTATCATACGCAGCCAGGTAGTACTAATCGCACCCTTTATGACTGGAAAAGTTTTCCAGGATTCTTTTTA
>VYZM01017040.1:362805-387247 GCA_013398915.1 Dromas ardeola
CTTTCTTCTTAGATTTTATACACTTTATTTTTCCTTTGCTCCTTTTTTGAGGAAGGAATGGATCAACCCACCAACATTTTGGAAGTCTCTTTCATTCTTTACGTAGGAGCTGAACATTTACATTTCAGCTAGGAGCTGAACTCCCAGTCTGTCAATATGGCAGTTTTTAATCTGGAGATAATTATTCTGTTTTACATAACATTTGCAATTGGATTCTAAGGTAATTGGCATGTTAGAAACATTTAAGTTGGTTATTTTACTTGCAAACATTCAAGGTGCAATCTTAATGGAATTTCTTGTTAAATCCACTAAGTGTCTGTGGTATTACACTGCACACGGAAACAAGAATTTTAGACATTTTCCCTCTAGTATCATGAAATCTGAACTTCCTAGCTGAAATTTTCACAGTTGATTAAGGGGTTTGGATACACAATGTCAATAAAATCAAAATAGGACTAAATCCTCCACTCATCTTTGAAAACTGGCATCTTCATTCTTTTGCTACTAAGTATTTCCTCTTTAGTGCTGTGGTTTTGTAAGACCCAGAATGATGCTTCTGGCTTCTTAATTGCTTCCTTTCATTGTAGGGGATAAAAGCTGTTTATCTCAGTCCTTCTGTATCCTGTTGTGACCAGTTACCTTAAAATAACTGGTTTTGAGAACTTTTAAAAGATGGGAATAGGAGAAGGGGGAATTATTTAGGGCTATATTGTAATACAGAAGAGAGATGTATATTGAAAAGATTAGGAAGAATATATAGGAAAATGTTAATGTCTATCCTTATTTGAGAAAGCATGTCTTACCCGTGCTTTAAGGTGCTTCCCGAGATAAGGGCCTAAAATAAAATGTAGGAAAGTGACTGAAATGGAAGAAGGTCCTGCGAGTGCTGGGCCTGAGACAGGAAGGCTGTGGATTAGAAGTGCAATTTTAAAAGGGTTGACAGCAAGTTTGGTACAAAGAAAGAGGGAGGCTGAGGTGAGCATGGTGGCAAGGTGGAAATGGGAAGCTGGCAGCAAATGGTCAGGTTGGATAATTACTCAGAAATAGGCATCTCTGGTCGTGATGCTCAGACTTCGTTTGGGGCACCTGCACTTGAATAAATCTCCAGTCAGAGAAACATAGGGCTGGAAGAAAAAATGGGGTCATCTAGGTTCATTCTGCTTTGGGGCAGAACTGGAGCAAAGACTCATATAGCATGTTCAGGTCTTAAAACTCCCACTCTGAATACCTTCTGCCTGCTTCTCCCCCCACCCCCAAGTTTTATTTGAATCAGTGTTATGATGGAATTTAGAGGCTGTTTCTTTGTAAACGTAATTGCAAGATTTCTAATAGTTAGAACTTGGAAAGTAGTATTTGATGATCTTCAGAAATTTACACGCCACCCCTGATGCTGGGTTCTTCCTTTCTTATTTTAATACGGAGTTGCTTTTACGTATGGCTTTTCAGCACAGGGCTGCCTTCTAATATGTCGCTGGTAACCCATTATATTGCTTGCTTTATGTTTTAATAAAAGCTACCGCGTGCAAGTTATTTTACATTGAACTTAATTTGATCTCAGCTGATGAAATTCTTCTTTTTCTATTTTCCCTTCTTCAAGAGGGTTCTATAAATTATATGGTGGAATGGGAGAGGAAAATGTATTATTGGATTAAGTGGGGGTGTACTTGTGCATGGTAGCACTGGTGTTTCAAACCTGGGCTAATGAGCTGTTTGACCTGGTTGTGCAAGTCAGGGAAGTGCAAGTAAAAGAGGATGCTTCCAGTTCATTCGACTCCATTTTTTCCTCAGTGTGGTCAGGCTGCTTCAACTCATTTTATAAAAAGCAGTATTGTTTTTGCTGCTGCAATTCAGTGATTCTTTTTGCTAGTGGAAAGGCAGATGCTAACATGATCGGGTAGTCTCGGAGTTTGTAGCATTTAACACTTCAAAGCATGAAACAGCATTGTCTAAAATAATTTTCTCTGAGACCACAGTGGCTATTTTGCGCCTCTGCACAACATGTATTCACATTTACAGTGTATTTTTTTCCTTTGCTGAATTTCTATTTAAGAAAGAGGCAAAATCTTGAGACTATTACATTTGATATCACTAAAGTCTGAAATATTTCTAGCAAAATCAGCAAAATAATACATAATAATACATAATACAAAATAATACATAATAATGTATTATATTAAATACATTATATTAAATACATACATAATAATACATAATACAAAATAATACATAATAATGTATTATATTAAATACATTATATTAAATACATACATAATAATACATAATACAAAATAATACAAAATAATACAATAAGCATATATAGAGACACACATCCAAAGTAGAAAACCACAGCTAGCTCATGTCTGTCTGATATTGTTAACTAAGCTTTTACAAATACAAAGACTGAAGTAATAGCAAGTCTAACTAACAAATATCTAAATGATCCAGGTCTCCTGCATCTCAGTAGATGTCTTGAAATTGTATTCTTTATTCTTAGTGGTATGTTTATAACTGATAACAAGGAAAATAGTGTTTTAGCTTGCCATTTAGCATAGATACTATTATTTACCAAATTTTCAGTTGTAAAACCTTTTTGTATCCCAGTCATCAGAAGAGACTAAATGGTGAGAAGGGAAACAGATGATCTGCATCCAAGTGGTTTATTCAAGGTCATGTGTCAGGGTATTGCCTGGGTTGCGAGTAGAATAGTAGCCCAACTGTTATAGCTTATTAATTAATACTGTTCAAATGTCAGCCAAAAAGTAATTTAGATTTTGGCAGAGAAAAGTTTCTTGAATCTAAAGAAAAATGATGTTGAGTTGGGCCAAAACGTGCAGTCGTTTTTCAGGGGAAAGCTACGACGAAAATAATTTGGCTTAAGTAAATATCACTGGGTCTATTTTACTGTTTTAGAATTCAGTATTGCAAACTATTGAAGTCTTGCAGATTACCTGCCCTGAACTGCAAGATTTACCTGACTGAAAGTGTTTGATCGGGCTCTTTATATGTTATTTATTTTAGTGGTCTCTTTGATGGGAATTACAGTTTGACTGTTCTGGTTAAACTGTTTTGAATGTCTGTGGTTCCCACAGGTTCACTCCTAATGAAATATGTGGGGCAATGGCCATTTGTTTGTGTGTCCGTCTCCTCCTTAGGGAGATCACTGGGACAGTTCTTGATCTGTCTGTACCCTTCCTCTCAAACGACTGTTGCCCCCTCTGTTTCTTCCCTGCTCTTGTCGTCTTTAGTGTTGTGCTCTATCGCATATCTTCTGCTTTGCTCATAGTTTCCTTGGCCTCATTTTATTTTCCTTTTGGCATAATTCATGTTTCTTCTTCCTATTGCATTCTTTTCTTTATAACATCTTCAGCTTAGCTCTGATGGGTTCAATCATAACTTCTCTGATGGTAATTTCCACCTATGTTTATCTGTGCCTGCTTCTCACACATTTTTCTGTTCTCAGATCTTGAACCTTCAGGCATTTCTTCCTGGATGTCCTCGTGTCTCATGAGCACATTCCTGAATGTTTAGTCAAAAATGGTACATCATTTTGCCTCTTGGTAGTTATTCCTTACTCTGCATGTTTTGTGTAATTTCCCACTGCTCATTTTATTTTCTGTACTTCTCTCCATGTGCTTTGCACTTGTTTCAGTCCTCTCTTTCTTAGCTCTTTGTGTTTTCGTAAAAAGTCTTTGATTTCTTCCCCATTACATGCTATTTTTCCTTAAAATTTTTACTCCCATAGCAATTTCTTTATCGGTAATCTCTTCATCCTGCGTAGTGCTGTCTATGATTTCTTTTTTGTTTTTATGACATTAACTATTGTGCTTAGTTGTGTTGTTACGTATGTACCCTTTACAGTGTATATGTAATAATGAATGTTAAGAATGCTGTGAAGATAATCCACTCTTCAGCTTCTCCTAACAAGGGAACATGCCATAATGATGGCATGACTTTTCTGTGAACTGATTTGCAGCTCTCCTTCATTGGATTTGAACTAGGAAATTGCTTGCAAGATTAGGCTACTACTTTATTTTTTTTTTTTTAACATATACAGGCCTGTGATCTTACTTTCGTGTCTCTGGGATGTCAGTATGGTAGCATTTAAAGGCTTACTATAGAAGTGCAGCTGGCATTTAAGCCAAATGCATGTAAACTGGCTTTGTGGAATCCCCTCCAAACAATTCCATCCTGCAGTCTGTATCCCTTAACCCAGAGCTATGCCAGGTGGGGTGGGGTCTTTTTGAGGGAAAATGAAATATTTGATTGCGTATGAAACGTGTGGGGAAATGTGACTTTGTAAAGTCTGTGTATGTACTTTTTTGTCCTGTGGACATTAACGTTATTCTGTATCCTGTATCTATTTGCTGTCACTACTTTTAACAGTGCTTTGTTCGCTGAAGGTTAGTCAATATTCTGATGGCCTTTATGTGGCTGTACTTATTAGTAGAAAACATTCAACTCATCTTGTGATTGTTCATGTCAGTTATTCGTGGGTACGCTGTCCCTTCTTTAAATGTTAATTTTAGACAATTGCCACCCCCTCCTCAGCTTCTTCCAGCTGCCACTGCCACCTTCTCAGCCTGCTGGCACAGCTGTGCCATCCTCCTTTTCTCGGAAGCTGTGCCTGCTTTTGATTTTCAGACAAATTTCTTCCCACTTGATGTGGTGGCAGGGGAGCCCTGTGGACAGCACTCCATCACTCCTCCGTGGCTGCAGCCTTCTCTGTCATTACTATGTATTGCTGGTATTTGTTAAGGTCTACAGTTATTACTGTATGTGTCAGAATCTGTCATTTCCTTAAATTTTCGTCATTCACAGCGCAGTCTTAAGTCTGCTGTGCCTCATCTGAAAACCAGGGCAGGTGGCTTCCAGTGTGAACCACCACTTGTGTCTTTGAGTCATCTGGTGATCTCCCATGTTCCAAATATTTCCACAAATAATTGAGTTTATTTCAGTCTGGCAGTCACATTCCTAAATGCCACAGCATCCCTTGACGGAAAAGGGGTAAGGCTTAGCGTGGGGTGTTATCAGTGTATGTTACCGGTATATGGCTGGAATTCTGTAATACTTGGATGTTATCCTTGCTCCCTTAAGGGGTTATATTCTGATTGCTTTCTACAAGGAATTTGTCTTGGGTGTGGGACCTCTTTTGGCATCGCATTTTAAGAGTGCTGGAGTAATTCAGACCACGTCTGTCCAGGGCTGCCACTGGTTCACTGTGCAGTTAGCAGAACATAGTGCCCACAATGCCTAGATTATAAACCGGAGTAAGGAGCCCAGTCTGACATAGATGTCTCCGTACTTTTCCCCATCGGTTGTGTAGAAAGCAGTACCTGGTGGTTCTGAACATTTAGCAGAGCCTGTGTGCTAGCTTGGCTTTGTCTGTGCTGTTTTTACAGTAGCTGCGTGAACTGGACTTCTGTTAACCTTACTTGTGTGAATTCATTGGAAAAGGGCATCAGTGCCATTCATGATAATTAACGGCTAGAATGTCAACATATGTTTCTCAATATGTAGGATTTTGATTTGCCTACCAGTGATAATTCCTTATAATTATTCCTCAGTGTAACTAGTACTGTTGTCTAGTAGAATGGTTTTGCTGGTTAGTTACAGCTTGACCTGTCTTCAGTGCAATAAACTTTAAAGGCAAATATGTCTTTGCATGGTGACTTTTTTTTTTTTTAGATAAGATCATCACAGAAGCTTTATCAGAGTACTTAAATAGGTGCCTGACTCAAAAAACAAGAAGTCTAGTGGAAACGGGACCAATATTAATAGTAACGTCTGTAACTGGTGGGCTGGATTTGTGCTGATGACTTTACAGGGACACAGCACTCAGCCCGTTACGGAATCCAGGTCCTTGATTTGTGCCTTGTAGTTGTTATGAAAAGCCATGAAAACTTTATTTCTGTCTCTGAAATGCACCATCCACACATTTTTTTTATTTCAGAATTCTTTTGTCTAGTTCTAAACTCATATGTGAGAACAACATCGTGCACTTATAGTGTTTGCACTGTTTAGGCCTGTGAACCTTTCTAATTAAAGAAAAATACGTGGGCTGGAATCTCAAGTTGATGTAAATCAGCAAAGCTCCATTAACTTTTGTAGAGCTATGCTTCTTAATTTCAGTATTAGCCTTTCAGCAGAAATATGGCTAAGAAATGAGAGCTGAAGAGAACAGAAATTGAACTGAAATGAGTTTTACTCGAATTTGTTATGTCTGCCAAGTGCAAATATGTTAAAATCCCCACGTTGACCAAAAAAAAAAAAAAATCCATACAATTATTTTGTTCACTGAGCCATTTAAGCTGTTGATTCATCTGCAGACACATTTCAAAATCTCCCAACTGTTAAATTTAGGGAAAAAAAAAAATCCCAAACTGAAAAAACCAAGCTGTTACTTGGTCAACTGCCCAGTCTTGTATTAAACCACAATATCTGCTTTCACAGTAAGAACGGGAAGAGATTTGTCTAGTGGATGGAACAACTGCTGGAAATCAAACTGGTACATATCATTCCCAACTGTGGCATTAACTACACCATGCAGCTGGGAAAACCATGTTCTCTCGTTCAGGCTGTGTCTTTGCTGCAAAATTAACTTGAACGATCTATCTCGGATTAGTTTAACGTAGGTGAGAGCAAGTGCACTGGAAAATAACTCGAGGTTCACACAGTGATTAAATGACTGCGGAATGATAGTGGCTGATGAGATGTGCTAATGTGAGGTGTAACTAGTGCTTTCTAACAGGCTAGCCAACTTGGATCAAAGCACTGCCATGCTCAAGGTAAGGATTTTAAAAGGTATAAGCCATTATTAAGCAAGAAAGGCTTACCAGGCCTTACTGTTTCACAAAGCAGGTACAACATTTTATGCCCAGTATTTGATGGTTGCAGGGTAACAGAAGAAGCATTTTCACAGAACAACAGACAAGAAGAAGGGTGCTCATCTGGTAACATCCCTTGGTGTTTGTAACCGGTTTGCAAATTCTTGAATCCAAGTAAATGGAAATACACAGACAGGTCAGTCAGCTTGCTGCATTCATCAGCTCCGTTCAGGGAGGTACAAACAGTACAAGGCTTTTTCATACATTTAGTCTTCCCTCTGACTGTGAAAGAGATTGGTATTACATGACACAGTGGCACTATAAGTTAATAGATTTAGTAATCCAAAATGGGCATATAAATAACTTTTGAAGTGTTAGGTCTGGCTCTCTGGGCAGGTGCGAGATCATAGGTCGGATCAGCAGTTTAAAGCCATGACTCCTGCCCTGCTCTCCTTACATCACCTGAAAGCAGATGAAGTTTGTGGTGAGGCCCTGCTGTCTTTGAGTACTCGCTGTCCTAGTCCACAGTTCTTGTTCTTGTGACCACACTGGTCTTTCAGCACCCTTCTGCCCTGCTGCCATATTCCATCAGATTTCTTACTATGATTCTGGTTCTGTTTTCTGGTGCACAGCAGGAATACAAGCATGCGCCTTATTTCTGTGTGGCAGTTGGTTTTTTTTTTTGCCTAACAGTTTGAGGCAAACCTAAATAAATACATTTAGAGAGAATATAAACAGAAAAAAATATCTATTTTCTATGTATTTCTAATATACATTAGGAAGGTGGGTTTTCCTCTTCAATTCATCTAAACAAGTGGTAGGAGAGCAAAAACAGTTTCTGCACCACCTGATGCAATGAGATAATAGAAGATTATTCTAAGAAAGAAGAGTAACGTGGTATTATTACTATACTGGACAGTTGTGAAAGCATTCTGTAGGTTTAGCAGCTGGTTATATCTTGTGTGGTCCTACTGCATTGAGTGACACTGTAAAGCATGATGTGGGTAACACTGGAGTCTAGCCTTGTTCAGACCAGACTAAAAATATCCCTTGAATCAGCTGTTTCTAACTACATGGATTTTGCTGGACACCATCTTGGTGTGATGCTTGTTGAGAATATGTTAGATAGTGCTCCTAGAGATTTTTTAATTTGCTGTGTATCTCAGAAAATGCTTTATAATATATCTGTCCTAAATACCTGCTATTCTTTGGTATGGTAGATGAGTATGTAATTTTCCTATTTCTTCTCTTGTTAAGAATTTAGTGCATATATTTAACTGATTTTTTTCACCTTCCTTAGCTTTCAGACATTGATTCTTTTCCTACCGTGTTCTGAGACTCTCCGTAATTCCCTGTCTTCGCTTATATTGTTACCTCAGTGATATTTATAGACAATGATTGTTTCCCATGGGTGTCTTTCTGAGACTGCAGATAAATGTACCTTTCTTGCCTCTCAAGGCCAGACAATATCGTTTGGTGCCTGTTGAGCCAAGTGCAAATGTCCGTCGGTACAAATACATTTCTGACGTGCTGATTTGGGATTTTCTGGTGAGGGTTACCCCATGGCCTGTATGCATGCAATAGTAAACCAGCACAGAGTAAGCTGGAGAGAACTCTAAGTACCACTTCCATCAATTTGCTGGTCAACCAATGAAGTTTGGAAATAAAATAAAATCTGCTAGCACTCTTTAAGTTCTGATGGCTGCTCTGGCATGAGAAGTGTTGTTCTCCGAGTTGGTTTCCGACAGTGTTCGTGCATGCAGGACTGTGACAGTGTGATGCTTGTTTTTAGAAAGCAACACTCCAAACTTACAGCTGGAGTATTTTTGCAGTGATGGAGAAATACCTGAATTTAAGTGGTGTGGTACCAGCAGTAGTGAAGCAGAAGCTCCACCTGTGACCTCTATATCCAGGCTTCCAGCAGGGCATCTATTGTATGTGCTGAAGCTTGTGTGACCGTAGTTCCGTTGTTATTGGTAGCTGACCTGGCTGGACTAGAGATGTGTGTTGTATTGAACTGTACGTTCTATGCTTAACTTCTAAGGTCTAAAAAAACCCTGTACTAGTCTTTCAAGATTGGGTTGTGACATCACCAAATCATTGTACCTTTTTTCCCTCTTTCTTTCCTTTTGCTAATTTCAATTCTTGTACTCAGCTTCGTGTGTGTGCTGCTCAAAGGGAAGGTTATGACACTCCTTCTTCATGTTAGTTGGCAATATTAATTTACAGATACTAAATAATCATGGAGTAGGTTTTAACGTGGACAAAGACAGTGTGAGAGGGACTGTAAATTTGGATTGTGGAATTATTGTAATGTTTATCTTTTTGCCTTCCAGCAGTGGACTCTCTTGCTGTATGCCTCTATTCTGGATTAAGATCACTTTTATTCTGGAATAATTACTATGCATTTAGGAACAAAATAACTTTTGCTCCCTCGAGTGTTAAGTGCTGCTTAAGGTGCTGCTAAATAGTGGAAGTTTCCAAATCTTTTAAGAAGCCGGTTTTTACTCACCAGATTTCATATCAAATGTGAGGCTGCTGAAGTGTGTAGTAGAAGCTAGGACTGAAAAGAGATAATTGAAGTACTTCAGTAGTGTTTACAGCTCCTTATTGAGTTTCTAGAGTAAGGAGAAAATACCCCAAGGGATATTGGCTGGGGAAAAATAGCACAGAACTGTGCAAATCTGTCATTTGAAAAATTATTTATCTAGTAAATGAATCATGACATAGGAGCTGGAGGGTTTGTTGCCTTAGATGGGATTAGTTGTGTGGAAAACATGAAGTAGGCTTTAGCCTGTGGTATAACAAACATGTTGGCTTCATTTTCTATCATCGGGCAGAAACCACATGCTGGAATGTGCATGTATTTGTGACTTTGAGCTAAAGCATATGAACTAAGGAGTATCGCTGGTAATCCTGTGTGCTCAGAAAGCGTAAACCTTGCCCTGCAAAATTGTGATGTTTGTTTAGAAGATAAACAAGCCTGGGTCTCTTTTTTGTTTGTCTTCTGGGTTTCGTAAGTCTTTTAGGTTTTTGGGCTTGGACCCTCTCCCACAAACACAAAGGCTAGAAGCAGACTTTTGTTTTAAGTCAAAGATGATGTTCTTGCACAGTTGCATGATTCCAGGACCTTAGCTTCAGGAGAAGTAAAAAACAATTACCACATGGTTTAGAAGGAAATAGTGAGAATTGGCTACACCAGGTGAGCATGGCTCACAGGGAGAAACTGTTGCGCTTCTGTTTGTCCATAAGAAAATGAGTTTTGCAAAGGGGTACATGGAACAAAAAATTATCCTAAATACTTGACTCCAAAACCTGACTTCATTATAGATCCAGTGTTTTTTAACACTTTCTTTGAGACCTTCAGTTGTGCAACTTGAAACGATTTTTCAGAATTCAGCTTCCTTCCAAAATAAAAGCAAAATTCAGAGAATTGATCAACTAATCTCAGCTTGTGGCATCAACAGCCTGATTTTGATAAGGGCTGGGCATGGTGTCCGTGGTGAGCTTAGTTCCTTGAAAACCTTGGCTTGCCTCTGCTGAACCCTCTTGGGAATTCTGGCCCCAGAAAGGTCACCTAATGGACAGCCTTGAGGGGCTTCCTCTGCCTTATTATTTTGTCTTTGTATTTTGCCTGTTCCCTCTTGATTGATGGAGCTTTTTTGGACAAAGCACAAGAAAACTCACTGTTGGAAACAATCCTGAATTGGCAGGGGGTGCAATAAGTGTTTGCGTAGGTCTTTCTACTGCTGCCTTCCAGCATTTTCCTCCTATATCCAGAAAGAAAAACCAAGTAAAGAAAGTTCAAACAATACCCATGTCTGACTTTATTTTATGCCTTTCTGTCTTTGGTCTCTGTAGCCCTGACTTAAAGTCCGCTGTTGCTCTGGTACCTCGTGCCCATTTGTTTCTAGAAAACCAGTTTATTTAATTTAAGATAATCTTAACCTGGTAAAAGTTACCATCTATCGTTTTTGTGCTGTTTCAACTTGGTGAGTAACACAATTTTCCTGAATGGTTAAAAGCCCTACTTGGATTTGGTATCAGAAAAACAGTAAAAATACGTATATTTTAACTGTTGAATTTCACTTCCTTTTCCATGCAGTTGGGGAAAAAGAATGGCGTGTGCCAATACAGCTGCTTTTAAATGAGCCATACTGCAGCTTTCGCTGAAGTAGAAGGGATTCAAAAGCCTATTATTATGCATTAACTGTGCTGGAGGCACAATAGCACAGTTTCATTTAAAGTGCACTTCCATTCTGAAAGATAGCTGCTTTGGCAGCTCTTGTCATTGCCTCTTTCTTCCTTCGCATTGTTTTCTACGTGTAATCTGTTCTGTTTTCAAGTAACCTGGTAGCTTTGCTAGCTGCCAGCAGTTCAAACTTAATCTGTGGTCTGGCTTTGATCAAGTCAAATTTTGCCAGTCATTTTGCAGTTTGAATGTGGTTGTCACTTCTGCTGAGGACGTACCAGGTGGGAAATAGCCTCGTATTCTATGTCATTTGAGGTCTGTCTCCAGTAGGTATAAGGAGGTAGTAACACCCTGTTTTATTCACTGAAGAAGGCTAGGAAGAAGTAACTTGGTTGTGTGGAAAAATACTTCTGTAGTCAGTTTGCAAGCAGAGATGTTCATCAAACAATATCAGTGATATTTTCTAAGGAAAACTGATATTTTCTAAGGAAAACTGTTTTTTCCTGCCATTCCATCTATATCCATTCATAAATGTGATAGTCTTTCATGTTAGTTCTGTCACTCATAGCCAGCTTTTCTTTCGTCTTTGAAGGGCAGTTTTGATCCCATTGTTAGGTGGCATCGATGGAATGATAATGCATCCCAGTTTTAAAATGGGTGACATCTGCCAAATGAGCTCTTCAGATGTTCAGAGAGGAAGGGAGACTTCAGCCTTGGGCCAGATTCACATAACCGATCCGTCTTGCTTGCGTATTCAAGCAGCACAGAAAAGAGATTCTTCCAGCGATGAAATTCTGTAGTGTAGGGAAATCTGTCAAGGATTCTGTGGTGATTGTTCTTTGTACACCTGCTGAAAGAGTCATTTTGGGAACAGCGGGGGAGGTAGTGGTCTCCTCTGATTGTTGAGCTGTTCATTAGGCATAATACAGCAACAGTATATAGAAAAGCAGCTATAATGTATATTCAGTAACAAAATTGGGGAGTTATAACTCACCTTCTGTAAAAACGTCCTTCTTTTGAGCCAAACGGAGTGTGTTATTTCAAAGAGGGTTGCTGGCCCACAGTGTCTTAGAATTATGTTAGACTTTTCATAATCTTTTCAGTAAGTGCTACAGCTTGCCTGGTTGATTTTCAAAGCCCTCTGGTATTGAAATCTGACTGTTGTTTTCCCTGGATGTACAGCTTACTAATAGATTTGTAGTGAAATCCACTTGCAGATGTCATGGACATCTTCTTTCCTATCAGCTAGTCATCTTGCCAGGGACATCGCGTTCTATCTGTATTTAAAAAGGACACAGCCAACTTGAGTCCAAAACCTTGCATAGCCAAAGGGCTCCCTCCCTCAAATGAAGCAAGAGGCTGTTTGCCATAGATGCCATAAACTTTCAGGAAACAAAAAATAAGAGAAAGGTGAAGGGGAGGGGGGATGTTGAATGTATGAAGCTCAAAATGAGAAACCAGAGAGAAATTCCATGTAGAAGACACCAGACTGATGTCTGTGGTTAATTCACAGTCAGTCATGGGGTAGTACAATTTAAACCTGTTCACGTTATTCCACAATGATTATTCAGTCCTGAGTGGAGGATGAAATACATTAATCCCCCTAAACTGGGAAATGGCATATCCGAATAAGCCCCACCAGTGCTAGACCCTGCTAGTGTTTGAACTGCATTGGCAGCCGTGGCTCAGAGTAGTGTAAGCACAGCTGCGGGAGAACAAAACAGTAAGTAAAGGAGGGGAGGAGGTGAAAAAGTTTTTAGTATCTGGTTTAGGAATCTGAGGTGATAATAAAGTTGAGATACAGCTGTATGAAGGCATCAGGCAAGAGCTACACATGTGAGAAAATGATGGGACATAACTAACCGTTGCCAGAAAGAGAAGAAAACTCATCATGAGGTTCTTGATCTCTAGCTCTTTAAAGGCAGTTTCTAGAGAGTGTATCAGCTGGAGGCCAGGGAGAAAAGAAATTATCCATGATCCCAAACCTTGGGGTCCTTTTAGAGTCATCTTGAGGACATTTTAAACCATTAACAGAAGGCCTAGTACACATGAAATGCAGCACTCCGGTGTGCCGGTGCATCCCCATGTTGCAGTACTTGTGCATCCTTGTGTCATCACTGACTCCCTTGACTGGGAGATGAGATTTCATCGTGGCTTTCAGTTTTCTTTTCATTGGCATGTAATTGTTAATGTATTTTTATTTGGTTGTTTGACATTGCTTTAATGAGTGCAAATACTTTTGGTTTTTATAAAAGAGAAAAGAAACTAAATGTAAGTCCAGGGTTTAATATGGTATTAATGTTACTTTTTATTGTAGCTAATCCAGTCTTGTACAGATATTTTCATAATTTCATACTGAGGGAAGGAGAGTTTTGAAAGCTGTTTCATTAATACGCCATCCTTTACATATATTAAACGGATTTAATAGTTTAGAGTTGAGTCAGTTATTTGCTTCGTAAGCTGCCACTTACCATTGCACAGATAATCGCATTTGGCAGTCCTCTTTTGGTTGTGCAATGCAAATTGAGTTAATATACCACAGAGATAAAATTTGCTTATAATTCTACTGTTTGTGAGGTGAGGGCTATGGAGGAGGATGCTTACTGTGCCTCCTGCCATATGGTACTTTGCCTGGAAATAGAAAGCTTGATCTTTGGCATCACATGGCGCTACACTGATGCACAAATGTCTCTCAGAGAAGTTGGGTGGTATTTCACATCATTTCATTGCCCTTCATTCCGATGCTTTGTTGCTGTCCAGGTGGTATAATCCGTGAAGCCAATTTACTAAAGAATTGTCTCTAAAGGAATTTCTTTTGCAGAATTTTTCAGGTAAACCTGTGCATTTCTTTGAATTGCCCATTCTTGATTTGCTTTAACACTGGTGCCTTGATTAGCATCCAGCAGAAGCTGAACTGAGTATTTGAGGGAAAATCCACATGTCATCCTGCTACAGAAAACTGGAAACAGCTGTCTAATGGGAATGGGAGCTTAAAGCTTAGTAATTCTTATTTTTTCTGGGTGGCATCCAGGATTATCAGTTAATTGTTCTTTTTTTTGGTCCTTGTAAGGTAATTTTAAGTTACCAACTGTCATGTATGAAAGCACTTGTTAAGTATACCATTTTTCTCCACTGACAATTCACAGGTAAGGGCATGTTAGCTTGTGGTGGTAGAAAGGGTTATTTTAAAATCTGAGATTTGTGTGATGATTTTTTTTTTTCCCCCCATGAATTTAGACTTTTCTTTTTTTCGATAAGAAATACAGCTTTAATATACTATGGCACATTTATGATTTTCTAATGACTGTTAAAATTTATTATATCTAATTTGGGAAGCAGTGTTAAAAAGGAGGACTTTCATATGGCACATTTTATATATAAGTAAAGTAGTTTCACTGTGATAATATGATCTTTGGGTTGTCTTTTTTTCCACTGCTAACACTGGAATACATAACCAAAACAGGTCAATACTTTTCTGTGGGCAAAAGCGACCCTGCTCTTTTCTAAAGCACACAATAGTGGCAGTGCACAGGCTATGCAAGAGGATGAGAGGAGTGTATTATGCCGTTCCCCAAGGCTACCTCTGTGTCTGTCTGGCTGCACTGAGCTCACCACAGTCACTTCTGAGGCTGTCACCACTTCAGCACCTGAGTGAAGACGTGAAACGTGACAGGGGACCAACCCTCTTGACATTGATAGTAAAGAGAACATGGGAGGAATTTCTCCCATTGCCATCAGGGTGCTTTCAAAGCGGCTAACCTTCTTCCTCTAAAAATCTTCCCAGTGCACTGATTTTGAAGAACAGTGTGGGCCAAAGCACCAAGTGTTTTGAAGGCAAGGGTGATTCTAAGACATCCTTATCCCATTCATTGCAACTCGGCTCATACAGGGCCCCTACATTCAGCGAGATGTGGTTGGTAGAAGTGATGATTTTCTGACTTTCACTCAAATCTTCTGACTTTTATTACTACAGAATTATAAATTAGTGCAAGTTGCAGTACCGGTGAAGGCTGTTGCAAGTTCATGTCTTGGTGCGCAAACAGTTGACATTTTACTGCTGACACCAGGTAACGATGCAGGCATTTGCTTGACAGGTATGAAGAAGCTCATTCCGTCACATGGCGAGGAGTTTGTTTGCTGTCACTGAGGCACAAATAAACGTGTATGAATGCAACACCAGGCCTTAGGAAGACGAGGCTCTGCAATGTGAAAAGGGAATTGCATATAAACAGAAACACACTAAGTGCAGAGGTGCCTAAAACTGCTTGCAGTGCTTATACAAATGACACAGACTTGAAATATTCAAGCTGGCCTGCGAATAGGGTTATAGAGGGGGTAAAAGTGGAAGTATGTGATTCTGTCGTTGTCCTTCTTCCCCATATACCTCTGCTCTGGGTGAGTCTGATGATCAACAACCCCTGAATGCCAGGGCAAAGGGGTAGGTATCGCGGTCTTTAGATGTAACATGCCCTGAAGGGACAGTGGAACCGAGGGCAGAGGAACGACATTCAGGCATTAAAAGGAGAAGTGGGCTTCTGTGTACATCATTTGCCTAACCCTCTTCCTGCAAATGCACGGTGGTGCCCATCGCGTGTCCTTTCAAACAGCTACAGCTCCCTTCTCCCTATGTGGAGAAATTGTAACAGGCTTGAACGCTTAGCAGGTATTAAGAGTTGGCATGTTTGTTGCCTCCGTGAGTAAATCAACTGCTGATAAGGTGAAGAAATCACATGTTGAGGCAGGTTATAAAACCACAGATCCACGTGGTTGTTGCGATGTTCTGTCAGGCTTAGGAGATTTTGAAACTTAACTTCCTTGGCAGCCTGCCTGTCACAGTATGGACAGGGCATATGGGAACAATGCTCTGATGGTACCCAGGAGTAATCCGGTAACAGCCTAAGTCCGGGCAGGTGTCACTGGGCAAAGCGAGGTTGCCCCGGCTGCTACATGCCAGATCTTCGCTCCAGAGCCATGCAGACGGCTTAAGCTGTGCAGCTGCTATTATATTCTGTTCTGAGGCATGCTATTTGCATGCCTTGTGTAGCTCTTTAGCCACAGACAGCTCAGCCAGAGCTTTTTATCAAAGGTGAATCATCCTTTCTGTCCTGGCATAATTGAGGATTTTTTTGTTTCCATCACTCGGGGGAAAAAGATGGTGTCCCCTCCAAGTCGTGCCTGGATAAGCTGCTTTTGTTTCCCCACTCATTTCATGACTGGGGAGAGGAATGAGCTGCCGATGGGTGACAATTCCAATGTAGACTTGGCTTTCTTGGTGCCCTCCCTTCCCCCTCAAAAAAATCTGTGCTTGATAAGATGAGCTGCAGGAGCCTTGGGTTTGCAACGGTACCAGCAGGATAAATATTTCTGTGTTTCTGACTGATTTTAAAGATGATTGGTATATGTTCCCCCTCCTTTTTTTGGCAAAGGTTAGCCCCATTAAGATGTACTGCTCTTCATTTCATCTTCTTCCATCTGTTCTGTCTCTTTTTCAGTAGAAACCGAGGAGATGTATCTCCCACTCGGGCTGCCAGAGAGCTCTGTCTCCCGTAGATAAGAAAATATCTCTGTGTGAAGCAGAGCGGTGCCCTGCTGTGCACACACATCGGATTGTACCACGAGGGCAGACCGTGCTTTCTCAATCTCCGTGGTAATGTCACATCCCCTCTGTCAGCTCATAAAGATGAGGGAATACCACTGTCCCCCTCAGTTAAGTGGTGTTGATTCCCAGGCCTAAGCTAGGAGCAGAGGGAATCCAAACAGCCTTTTCCTGAGCAACCAGGTTATAACAGCAGTAGGTAAAAAAAACAAATCTTTGTTTAACATATTAAACCCACTATACAGCGAGTAAATAAAGAACAGTGCATGTCGATAAGGTTTACAGAATTTATAGATGACAATTGTACAAGACCTATGATTAGCTGAGTAATAAAGCCATGAAGACAGCAAAATACTGAAAAACTCCAAGCTTTAACTTGGAACCCGCTGCCAGGTGGCCTTTTCATTAAGGAAGGAATCTTACTTGCCAAGCTCCAGAGCCTTGCTTTTAAAGCCTGACTTTTAAAGAAGATTTTGTAGTGTCTGTATGTGAGAACAATTGTGTGCCGCAAGTTCTCTGTAGAGAGGAGCATTATCTTTGACAAAAGCTGTCTTCATGTTAATTCATTTAAAATTACCTCTGTGAGGCAAGCAGATAGGTATTACAAGTAGTTATTTATTACAAATACTACATCACCAGACCATATATGAAGCAAGAGATGGTTTGCAGGGAAGCTGTTTTGCTTTTGCTTGGCTTTTATCTTCTGGCTGTTACTGTTGACTGATTTCCAATCTAGTGTTAACTTTGAATAAGTAAAGTTACATTAGAAAGTTTAGAAAGTGATTTTTATTCATGCTTCTTGAAACTTCAGTTTATACCGACTTAAGCATTTTTAATGTTATACTGTGAAATATTTTACCGTCAACTGAATGAGATTACCAGGTAAGTAATAGCTTTTCAGATGACACATCCATTCTGCCACGTTATGGGCCAGGGGCATATTCTCTCTGCCATACAGTGGCAGTAAGGGCATGGAGCTCCTGGCACAAGCACCTGGGATGGGAGCTGCAAACCTTATCATCAGAGCATGTGAAAGGATGTACCCCATGCGCAGGGTCACCTTGTCATTGCTAGAGAGTCAGGCCAGGGCTCTGGTCTCGGCTTTCCTAGTGCCTTGCTCGAATACGAGTGTTCTCACAGCCATGGCTTGGATGCAGGAGACAGAGGACAAACGGGGGATGCGATAAGAAAAATAGTATCTGTGTCCTGACTACATCCATGTGGGCATGGTATTTAGCCAGTGATGCAAGAACAACCATATTGTGTAAGATGCCAGCAGCTGTACCTCTGGGTCTTTTCTCCTAAAGAAGTCTCCTTAATGCTTTTTTAGCTATTAATCATTTTAGTTAGTATTAATTGCTAAAGGAGAGAATTTATTTAAAACCACATGCTTTGGGTGCTGATTAATTTTTTGACATACTTTATTTCATGTGGTAGGGAATAAGTCCTCTGAGAAATTTTGTGTTTGGCAGCTAGCGTAGCTGACGAGAAGTTCTTAAATTTGATGGTATTCCAGTATTATTCCAGAAGTGTATTCCTCCCCGGTTGCTACATAGGGAGAAGGATATTACTGTATTTTACTGTATTACATACTACTATATATAGCAGTATATTACTACAAGGAGTGTGCTTGGCTGTTGCATGCATATAAGGTTCTGTTGGCATCTTAAAAGGTTTTGGCTGGATAAGGCTTTGAGCAGCCTGGTCTAGTGGGAGGTGTCCCTGCTTATGGCAGGGGGTTGGAACTAGATGATCTTTAAGGTGCCTTCCAGCTCGAACCATTCTATGATCTGTAGATAAAAGCATTGCAGGTTGCTGCATCTTGACCAACAGTTTGTGGATTATCCTGCACAATGTCAACTCTAAATACGCAGTGTCTCAAAACTACAGTGCAACCAGTTTATGTATATTTCCACAATCCTCTTCCTTGTTTGAGGGTAACAACGATGAAGACCAAACAGAAAGGAAGATGTTTTATTCACATATTTTGATCTTAGAAGTACTTGAATTTGTTTGGCTCAGTAGGCAAATGTCTTTTATTTACAATGTGGTTTGCATTTGTATAGCAATGCTGTTTCCTCAGCCAGTTTCATAAGGTCACAAATCGCTTCACAGTGCAAATCACGGCCCTTGAAGACTGTGGAGTTTGTGGCAATCCAGACCCACTTTCTTGAAGCTAGTCCCGCTAAACACAGGTGTGCTGGTGGTCTTGGGGCACTGAAGTGCTCTGCGCACCCCTGAATGGTGTTCCATAATTCAATGAGTGATTGGGTCTAATTGTGCTATTGTGCTGATGCATTTGTATATTTATATCCACTACGGCTTTAATTTTTCCTGGTGATTACAGAAGGAGGACCAGGAATAGAACATTTATCTAGGCGTAGGAAATCACATTCAGAAGTACGTAAGCAGAATTTAGTATAGACTTATATAGTTTTTGTTGTCTGAGATACTTTCCCTATACCTTGGGAAAGCTCTATTCAGCATACCAAGTGCTGATATCGGTTCCAGTCAGAGTATAACAGTGAGATCAGGTCTTATTGAAAAGCTTAATGAAAATCAGGAAAGGAATTGTAGTCAGTCATTGTCGATGGCCTTTTATTTTATGCTAAATATTTTATAGTCCGTTAGTAGTTTTAAACAACACTATAGTGGCTTTCAAATATTAGGTTGGAGGATTTAGAGAGATTTCATAAAATGGTAACTTTGATTTTTGGAAGGAAGGTATGATTTATGTATAGAAGGTTTTAAACACTGCCTGCTTGCCAGTGTATTAATTAAAAAATAATATATTTATGGTAGTGGGTACTAAGGAAAAAACAGAGCTATGGGGTCTTCAACTTTGCATGGAGACACTGTTCAGGTTTTTGTCAAGCTAGACGTATGCAACATATGTAGGTGTGTGTAGTATGGATGAAAAGAGTCATTTTTGTATTTATATAAAACTCACAGACTGAGGAGATAAGAAGTCATTCAGGTCTTTGAGAGCAGATTATCCTCTCACTGCAGCTAAGATTTTCAAGTGTCTTTGATGATTACAGGTAATGCAAATTTAAGATACTGTAAAAAGTGTATTCTTCGAAGAGTTACAGTGCAACATTTCCTGAAAATAGGCTAGTTTAGAGTGTTTGAAGTTTAGGAGCTAACACCATCAACCATACCTCAAGTTCTTGGTTATTGTTTGCAGAATTATATCGAGAGATTGAGAAAATATGCCATTGAAATTGAAAATAGAACAGCGTAAATATAACACATTGTGCTGTTAAGCACTTCTTTAAACTGCCAGACTTGAATGCGGGGAAGTTGATCATATATTCTCTCTGTTTCCTTCCCCGAGTTCCAGTGTATTATGGTAAGTTCATAAGAACCTTCTGGAGCTTATCTTGTTGTCAGCCTACATCTACCAGCTCCTTCTGAAAAGGAACATCTCTTTCTGAATAGTAATTTAATGGCTTCAGTGCATTTGGATTGCAGTGGCAGAAATAATTTTCACCCTTAAACTTCCCAGGCTCCTGTCTAAGGCACTGCAGGTCTTGTCAGTCTGGATGGTTTTTATTTCAAGCCTTTGATTTAGTTGCTGTCTTTGTCTCCACCCTCTGGAATCTTTTTTTCATTCTGTTGCCTTTGTGTGGAACATAGATCCTTTAACCGAGCTCCACACAACTTCACTGTCACCCAGAAATAATCCCAAAACTCTGCACATTCCTATCGTCCACCTACCATTTCTGTCTCATTCCTTCCTTCGCCAAATTTAGTACACTTTCTGGAGAAAGTACTTGGAGTCACTTTAATCTTTGTGAAATGATACGCAAGACCATGGAGCCCTTTAAAAGTTTTTAGTTAAGAACCTGATAGAAGGTTGCAACCATTGTGTAATTTTTCAGGCAAGGCACACTTAAAGCCAGGAATATTATTTCAGGATGAATTTTTGTGCCTGTGCCCATCACTTTGGAAGTACATTTAGAGACACAGAGGAGACAGTAGTAAAAATAAGGCATTAAGAACGTGAAACTCTTAGTACAGTGGAGATTGGTTTAAGTCACTGGAATGATGATAATTAATAACAGCTAAGTATCAGTTCTCTGTTTTTTTTACAGAGCAGAAAAGTGATTCCGAGGCGGCAAGCTATCATGTATGAATTGGAAGATACGCTCATGTTTGGTCATTTCTTTCTGTAGAGGCATTCCTATTTTTCAGTCGTTCATTTAAAGATGCTGTAAATTTTTTTTAAAAATGTATATTTCTCTTTCAGCCATTAACGAATTTCCTGAAGATATATTTACAAATAAGGAACGGCAGCAAGGAGGAGTTCTGCTTCATATCGTTGCTGTAAGTTTTCCTCTTCTGTGCTTCACTTTTGGTTTCCTTTTATTTGTCTTGTAAGATGTTAATTATCTTAGTGGCCTTACTAAATAGAGCTCTGTGTATATCAATGTGTTTCTAATACTTTGATTTCAGTGTTTCTAATATGTCTATATGGGTACAAATGCTCAAAAGGTAACATCTTATGGACATGGTTTACTGGTGGACTTGGTTAACAGTTTGACTCGATGATCTAAAGGGTCTTTTCCAACCTAAATGATTGCATTAGTCTATGATTTATTTAAGAAAATGATGCAAGTCTGAATTTGCAGTGCCTATGCATTCATCCTCTGGGAGATAAAATCTTGGCTGCATGGGTCACAGACTTGTATTTGTTTCTATTTCATCTTGTATAAACAGGATTTGGGATTCCCTTGTTGATAACATCAAGCATGAGATTCTTGATTCTCCTTCTTTCCTATTGTGCCTCTACGCAAAAGAGACAATTGTACTTAAAAAAACCCAACCCTGAAGAAATACAGAAAATGTCATGGGGAGTTTTATATTTTATTGTAGAAAAACCAAATCAAGTAAGGCCGGCAGGCTCCAGTTTTAGATTCCCAGCTCAGCGAAAGTAAAGTAAAAAAGGACTTGTGTTTGATGGGCAACAGCAGGATTAGGCCCACTGCAGGAGCACAGCACAGAAAGGCACATAAGACAGTGAGAGAATCACATGTGTGCAGGGAACCAGCGTCATTCCCAAGAGATTTGGTGCGGTGAGCCATGGTCAGGGTCTGCTCATTTCCAGGTGTGATTATTTCTTCAGTATTGTTAATCAACATGGTGTTACTTTCTATTAAATTACTTGGTCTGATAATGAATTGAAAATATAGATGATGACTTCGTGACTTTGTAAGCCTTGCCCATTACTTTCTTTTATATGAAGTCTGTCGTGGCACCCTATTCTGTCCAACTGGTACCTTTCCTATTCTAGGGTCTGGCAAACATAGTCTTGTCCTGAACTTAATCTTCCATTCAAGAATCTTGGTTTTATGCTATAAATTGATCATCAGAGGGATTTTTATTTGGAATGGAATAAAAAATTGAAGCTATATATTTTCACTAGTCTGAATAAATATAGTATTATCTTCTTTCCTCTTCTCATGTACAGGAAAAATCTGAAATATTTCCTGAATTTATTTTCTTTACAGGCTCTTTATATGTTCTATGCTTTGGCTATAGTATGTGATGACTTCTTTGTTCCGTCCTTAGAGAAAATTTGTGAGGTATGTTAAATAACTTTATGCCTCTTTTGGAAATTTATTTAGAGAATATTGTAGAATCAGATATTTTGTGCCATTGTTGTTTGGAGTTGATTCCTGTCACCTTTTTGGCCTCAGTCCTTTTCAAATGATTTGAGCTTTCCATCTGAAAATGAACCTGTGGTCTTGGCACTTTGATCTGCCCGGCAACGCTCAAGGAGAAAAGATTTAATGAGATCAGACGGCAAAACCCACTCTTAAATACCTGAAGCATGTAGCTAGGATGGATATGACATATGGATGAGTTAGGTTTGTTATTATACTTCTGGTTTTAAAAGTCACTTATGAAAAGAAATCATACATAGATAAATTCATGTGTTGGCTATGCAAGTTTTATTGCATATATCTCACTGCATCAGCAAGGTGAAAGTAAGTGTCCTAGCATACAGTGGAGAAAAAGGAGAATGCATGAGAAAAATATGTACCTTGGTTTTATATGGAATGAGAATACTTACTTTGTGTGCAAAAAAATAGTAAATAAATGTAAATTCCTTTACACAATTGTTGAGAAGACTTTGCAAAATTACATGTAGGATTCAAATTAAGTGAGTTGATCAGGACATGGCAGAATTTAAATCTGTGTTAGGTAAGGCTTTGTTAAACTACTACAAAATGAGTACAAAATGCAAAACTAGATTTTAATTCCTTTTGAGGGCAAAATGAAAATCTCATCTCCTTTGCTTTTTAACTAAAATGCGTGTGAGCATTTTCTGAAAAACTCCTGTAGCTAGTTAAAAAGTCTGTTTTCCTATGGATATATGTATTAAATTCTTATTAGTGTTACTCAGAGCTGTATACTTACACTTATCAATAGAAAAACAAGGGAGGTGGCCAAAAATAGGAAAGCACTCAGTAGGGATCTTTTCTTTCCCTTTTCACACGTTCTGTCTTCAGCATGCACCTTATACACTGCGTTTAAGTTGTACCAGTTAGGTTGTACCATTTAAGTTGTCGCTGATCCTTCATAAAATCTTTGCCTCTTGTCTCATGTTCTGCTGAACATGAAAACAGCTAAGAAGAATTCAGATAGCACACTCTGAGTTTGAGCTCCTGCAGCAGTATGGCTGGTAATAGATCAAATGGTACAGAAAGGGCTTGTGTTTATGTTTTGTCAAGTTCTGTAGGATGCCATTTTCATCAGCTCAAAGTGTTGCATAGTGCCTGAAAAATACAGGATTTCTGTGCTGGTCCTTCTTCACTGATCGCTTTCCTATCCTTGGAAGAAAAACAAGGTACTAGAGATGAGTCTAGAGACTCTCAAAAAGGAAAAAGCTTCTCCATGAACCCTTCTTTTCAGGGAAGGATCTTCAGGCAGTATTAACTTGATGCAGCCGACTTGTGGAGCTACACATGTTTCTGCTGGTCTGAGAACTTGGAAGTTACCTATATCCTATTAAAGCTTAAGAGACACTGTCATAAAAATAGGTCTGTCTACAGTACACAGGCCTCTCTGTGTCTAATTGGACTAATTTTGTCTGTGTCAGCAGACTCACTTTTGATTAACACAGTTGTAAAGTTAAGCCAGAATCAGGCCTGTGGTTTGTAAGATTTATTCAGAGAGGTTATATTTTTCTCTTACGGATTTTTATTTTCAAATTTTAAAAGCCCCAAGAATTACCCTTAATTCTTGGATGAGTGTGTTTAGAGTTCCAAAAGTAAATTAATGAAAACAATTTGAGACCTTTACAATCTTACTGAATCTGCAGAGATGCTTGTCTCTAATCAGCTACATGTAAGCCACAATTGGCTATTCAGTTTATATATATAAGTAGGTAATTTTATCTGACACTTCATTGAGTTAGGGTATAAACATTTTACTTGCCCTAAGTATATTTGCCTTCTCAAAAGGCAGTGTGTAATTTTGTATCATAGTGACTGTTCATCCTTTAACAGGACTGTGGCCAGAAAATGAAGAGATTCGGTCTTTGCAACTGTAGAACTGTGCAATGTAAATACAGTAGCACTGCTGAAATTATCAATGCTTTTCTTCCAGAAACTACATTTGAGTGAAGATGTTGCTGGAGCCACATTCATGGCAGCGGGGAGCTCCACTCCAGAACTGTTTGCATCTGTTATAGGTACGGAGCCCACACGCTAGCTTTTTTGAGATCTGCTGTTATGAAATCATCAGCAGATCAAGCAGAGGTATCCAAAAGTGCTACCATTCTTCTGTCAATTTTTAATCAGCAATTGCAGCTGTCAGCTA
>VYZM01017040.1:400347-421460 GCA_013398915.1 Dromas ardeola
TAGGTGGACCATGTTTGTACCATATGGGGCCAAGGTATGTATGTTTATGGGCATAGGGGAGTGAGACTGAAGAGCTGTTATGAAAATACAAGAGCAATGTGCTGCAGTAAGTTAAAACAGCTGCAGTTAGTTTTATATATATTTATAGTGATGTATTCTACATCACTGTCTTTTATCAATCATGGTATTTCATCAAAGCTGAGTGTGTTTGGTCACCGTCTCCTTAGTGCTCTTAGAAACAATTCCAGAGTGACTGCAGTGCTTCCGTCTTTTGCATGACAATATAAGATAAAGAAGCTCTTTGGGGACTTCACTGGAGAAACTCACTCGAGAGCAGTTAATCTGATGAGACTGTTAAAAAGATATCTGGCCTTTTTGCCTTACCAGGATTGCTGTCAAACACTTCTTTTTCTTTGTCTAACTGAAGCAAATGTTAAGCTGCTGTGGTTGAGCCCTCTGCTCTAGGGTTGTTTCCTAGGTAGCCTCTTCTGTGAGGACTGGTTTCTAGGAAGCTTGTCCGATTATATATTCCTTCACAGAAAAGCTGCTGCAGCCTAACTGTAAGGGTCATTGGGATGGATGGGCTCCTTACTTGCGCCATCAGCTGCAGTACTCAGCAAGGTTAATCTATTTTAGATGTCGGGGCAGGGGGAGGATAATTGCATCTTTATGTTTACCAAATGCAAAATTACTATGAGTTCTATTCTCCATTAGAGATATTAAGCTGCAAGACAAGACTACGGAGTGGATTATTTGACTAGGGCATATTTCTTTGTGAAACCAAAGATCCCTTTATGACACTTCAGGTGACCCCAGTGTACTCATGGCAAACTCATTGTAGTGAAACAAAGCAAGACACTCAAATGATAAAGGATAAAAGATATAGCTGTTTACTGGTGATTTACAGGCTTGCTAGGTTTTTCTGGTTGAATGATAATGGCAGATTATATTTCTTCAACCTCAAATATGTTAGAAGATGTTACCAGAGCCTTTTTTGCATGATGTGATTTACATGCATGCATGGATCCAGTCTTCTTCCTGAAAATATTTCAAAAATGTTTCAACACAGTAACAATGGAAAAAAAATGACAATATAGATTGCTGTGTGTTTAGAACAGGTCCATTTTAATTCCTTTGTTTGAGTTGAATGTTTTCTTAGATTTCCTTTGCTTCCTGACTGGAACCATGTACTAATAATTTTCTTTCACTTCTACCTACTAAATTCTCTTCCTCTTCTTAATGTAAGTAACTTAATGCAAAAGGGGACTGGGAGGGTGAAGCCAAGCTAAGCAAAGCAGAAAACAAGCAGCAAATAATTTTACCGGGTTTTTTTCCCCATACGTATTATTACATGCAATAATTAATATTTATTACAGTCATATGCATATTTCCTGCCCTGCTTTCTAACACTACATGGGTATGTCTCCTGTCTGCTGAGCCTTGCTCTGCTTGCTATGTGTAGTCTGTAGCATTTGTGAGAATATTGGTTTGTTGTTGAGCTCTTAAAGTCCTTGCCTGTATTTGTGTTGATTCCCAATGTAATTTTGTCTCTCTGTTTGTGTTCTTAACATGGTAGAAGAAAAATCTTAACCTTGGTACAAGTTCCTTTATATTAACAAAGGCTTACTTATAACAAACATTTGTTCTTGGCAATTGTTGGTTTTCATCGTTTCAAATCTTGTCGTGTTGGAGATACTGATAATATTCTCTGAAGGTAAAGTGAAGATTTCCAAAAGGAGTGTGCGCAACGTTAGGGACTTCTGGATGTGCAGCTCCTTGATCCAATGGTTTAGAGGTTTCAGGAGCTCTGTCTACACTGCCACAGTGCAAGTGCTTTAAAGGGAAGGCTTACAAAACTGTAGTGGGACATAAACAAAGAAAACTGGTACTCCAGTGTGAATGGCTGGGTAAAAACTGCTTCCACTCACCTGAGAGTGGGTTGGTGGCTACCTTAGCAGAGTGAAATCCATTTTCAGCATGTGATCTAAACAAATACACAACTGATGAGCAGATTCACCAGGCTGCAGAAATATTACAGGAAAGTCACTCGTAAATTCAAGCATTCAGATGAATATTACTCCCACCTGAGCCTGAAAAGAATGACTCTGGGTGATGGGAAGCATGTAAGATCAATTCCACAACTAACTCTGTCCATTGTGATCATTAGTGAAGGGGATGCAGCAGTATGGCAAAAACAGTGTTGTGATGGTGGATGAGATCATCTGCTCCAGTCCCCCCAAATACCGGTTCCCTGAAGCTGGATTACGGATTATGATTACAAATAGGTTTGGGCCACGCACCAGAATGCGGATGGCAAGCCGACTCATCATTAATGAGGTAGGTTCATTAACAAAATCAAGTAATAAATGACTGTGAGGCAGAGGGGTTGCCGAAGAGCCGTGCTTGTGGTGATTCTGGAATTCAGATTCTCCCACGTTTCCAAGGATGGGCTGGAGCTATGTCTTTCTCTAGCAGCTATGTCACAGCAGATTTGAAGATGGATTCCCAATTGGTGGTGCTGCCTGTCTTAATGGGAGGGCAGTCACCAAGGAAGACTCCCTTATCTCCCTGCCAGATGTTTGTTTTGGTGTGTGGGTATGTGTGCACATTTGGATTTTATCTGCAGCAGAACAACTGGGTTTGATCATTTTAAAATAGGTCAAGCTAAGAACGCATAATGGACAGGGCAACCAAAACTGCTCTTATATTAGCAGCACATCAGGATCACATCAGATATTTGCCTACCTCTTCAGTGTAGTCCTTGGCTCAAAATGAAAATGGACCAAAATATTTTCATGAGGGGAATTTGCCCTGGACAGTTTCAGTTAACTTTTACTTGATATATTGTCACCACCATATTTTGCTTGTTTCATGTCCTTCGGCTAAAGTGACAGGACTGGCCAAGTGACGCCGTTCTGAGCTTGAGGTGAGATCTTTGGCCTGCTAACCTTGGCTTCTGTGAAGGCAGGATTTTATCCTTTGGTCCCTACAATGTCAAATATGAGAGGTTTTTACTTTGGCAAATAAATTAATTTCAGTAGTTTAGGAAATACAAGCTTTAGCAAGTTCCTAGAATTTGAACATCATAACACAGTTTATGTGTCTACCTAGTATTGTGAATACCCCAATGAAAGAAAGCCGCACTAATATATTTTTAACAACTGTCCAATTTAACAGTAAAATGGTGAAGTGTTTATTAGAAAGTCAGCATGGTGGCGTACAGTCAAGAGCAGAAGGTCGGATAGGGCACACAGCAACAGTTGACTCTGTAAAAGTTCCACTTTGAAAGCAATTTATTGACCAGAAAAAAATTCTTTCTTAATGGATATGTGCAGAGAGAGCTGATACTTAGTAGTTCAACATCTGCAAAAAGCATTCTCTAAACCAGAGCATTTTGGATCTGTGTTCTTATGTGTTCTCACTGCCAAAGTTTTGCAAGGTATTCAGATATCAGTTTTCTCTCTTTTTAATTACAGTGTGTTAATACTAGTTTCAGATTCTTTTTGTGCGTGTTGTGCAGTTACTTTATTTTTCAAGGCATTTCGGAGCACTCTTTTAGGAAGTTGCAACAATTTGTTATGAAAGAGAGACTCTTCATTATCTCATCTAACAAGCTAAAAATTTTTTTTTTTCATAACAGTAGGAAATTACTATTACCTCTTACGTTCTCTAGTGTATTGGTGGGTATATATACTGATGTTTAAAACCTATCCCTGTAATTGTTGTACTGTGTATTGGAACTGTCTTATACATGTCTGCAGGGGCAGTTACGAGCGTCATGAAATTATATACTTGGACAAGGGCAACAGGGGTTAGTCTTGCTTTTGAAATTATAAGTAAGTCCTTTATATTTACCTCAAGGAATGGGGATGAGAAGGAGGGAAAGGAGTTGGACCTGAGTAGAAAGATCCTGGGTAATGAGTCATTCATAAACCAACTCTGATAGTGCGGAAATGTCTTGAGGGTTACCACTAGATTATGGTGCTACTGCTGGTTTGAGTGGGAACTGTTGACTGAGAAGTGCTTCAGAATAGCCACGCTCATTAAAACATGAGGTGGAAGAACAGATATGACAACTTTCTCCATCATGGCTTGAAAGACTCCTGCCAGTAATTTTGAGGTGGATGGTCAACGCTGTCCTGATGAAGACAGGTAGGCCACAGACAGATTTGTTTGTTGCTGACTGGAAGAAAGACTTTGTGGGGAAACATTACGGCTCAAGTGACCGGGGCTGGACAGACAGCAAAACTCAAATTTTAACAAAGTCAATATTTTCCAAACTATGTCAGTTTTTTCTTTGGCACTGTTCAGCGTCAGCGGTTAATCCAGTCTGCCAATGGCTCGAGCAAACCACTTCAGAATGGGAGACATGAGAATATTGAAAATGGGAACATCCCTGTGGTGAACCAAGAGGAGGAAAACGAACAGGACAATCTATCTCCCTTTTCATTGCCAGGTAAGGCTTACTTTCCAGGTTTTTATGTAAGGAAACGGAAGATAATTAAAATGCCAAACACTGGGTTGTAAGAAAAGACTACACGTGGGGAGAGGGGGCGATGGGGATTGATTTGACTGTCTAAAGGCTGGATCTGATGATAGTAAAACTGAGCTGGAGACTACATGATTAAAAGCAGATCTTAGGGAAGTGTTTTCCAGCCATCATGCACAATAACGGTAAAGTGCTGGTTTGCAAGAGGAAAGCAGGTAAGGCAGGTTGATATTAAAAAACATGTCAAACTAACCCAATAAGCACTGTACTGCTACTAATTCTGAAGTCAACAGTTAATAATGCCCTGCTGGAAATTGCTAGGCCATATATAAACGTATAACAATATATGTTTTTATAAATATATATACGTGTGTGTGTATATATATAAATGTATACATATATAACTGTATATAAATATACAACAACTTGATTTGATGACTGTAGGGGAGGCTTCTTGGATGAAGAGGAAGAAAGATTTAGGGACAGAAAGAGTGTTTAATATCTTTGACCGCGTTTAGAATTCTTAGAATAGCAGTATGTAATAATATTCACCTTCTGAAATTTTTTGGGAACTCTTTGGTGTGAACGGCTATATATAACCAACCTTATTATGTTGGTGCCCTCAGCACATTACAGGTTGACTCTCGCCCAGATGCTTTGGGGATTAGATAGCAGAGATTAGATCATCCCTCACAGACATGTAGTCAGTAGTCATCTGTCACACGGTTATTACTTGGCATAAATGAATATCACATGCAGTGAGAAAGAAGGAAGAATTTTCCATGTTAGAGATAATTCTGATTTCTTCGAGATCCCGTTGCTTCAGTTGCTGTCATTTTAGAAGAGATGTTTGCAACTGAACAAACATTGAAGCATACTATGTGAAGACTGGATAAAACTGTTTTTCCTATGTTACTGTACTGTGTGCTCTTACAGGAGCTTCTTGCAGTCAGCAGTTACGGGCTTTCATCAGGGGGAAGAGTGGAAACAAACTGATTCACTGGAGGCAGGCCCATTAGATGGGCTCTTGGTAATCAATGAGATAATGAAAAACATGGTTTTATCAAAACCAAGTGGATCCAAGTCAGCAACATACTTGTGCACATGAATACGTTGGTAATAATAATAATAACAACAACAACAATAATAACAGTAGCAGTAATAAACAACTTCTAAAGAGCAAAAATATCTCCCCAAACCATCTTAACAATGCAGGATTCAATGCATGTGTTGGCAAAGAAGATTTTTTTAAACTCAGTTGTTTCTAACAAGTTTTTGGATTCAAGTTTTAATTAGGGCAGTGCAATCATACATTTCTTCTTACATTCCAGGACAATGCAGAAAACTTCAAATGTGGCAGACATTACCTGGAAACCAAACTTTCTCGTTTGGATTTGTTCAAGACTCAGACAACTTCTTTATGAATAAAAAATAGATTTTGGAGTAGAGCTTCCAGTGTGTGTGACCTTCACAGTAGATGAAATGCTTTGAACTAAGGAGGGAGTTATTAGTTGTGCCATTGGCTTTTTTTAAATGCAGTTTTTCTGCATTTTTGAGAAGGTCTTTAAAGATAATTGAGGTGCAACAGGCCAAATTGAAACCACTGATGATACAGTTCATACTGGAATGGAGCAAAAGTTCAACATGAACTCAAAGAGTTTGCACAAAAGTGGTAAAGTGATTGTTTAAAATCCTCATTGTTATCTTCAGGCTTTGTTACTCCTCTGTTGTCTGGAGATGTTTATCTGTCGGTTGGATTGTCATTGCTCAACTCATATATTCTGAGGGAGAATTCTTTTATTTTTGCTTTCAGAAATACCACTTTAATAACTTTGGAAAAAAATGTAAAGAACCAGCATCATGTTTTGTTGGTGTTTAAGTACTGCGGCACAATCAGTAGCCTAAAAAAATCCTGACATTTAAAACTGGCTTTAGGCAAAAGGTAGCTTGCGGACAGTTTCCCAGAATCCCCTCAGTTTTACTTTTGATATATTTTCAGGCCAAGAATAAGGCACATATATTTTCTAAAGATCAGGAGTTCACGTATTCTTTCAGTACTATAAAGAGCTCTATGAAGAATAGGCCTTCACTTTTCAATAGGACTTTCCAAGTCTACTGCCTACAGTGCGCTAAGTAGAAAATTCACTCTGGTATTTTAAGAGCTGCAACAGAAATGGCTATGAATTGGTCCAAACCTTTTCTTCTGCTGTTCTATAGTCACCTTTTTTAGCCTAGTTTGGGGTTTGACTTTCCTCCTTCAAAATGTGTATTCTAGATCCTTTTGCAAGTACAAGTTTTTTCTGAAACAGAAATAAATGTAAGTGAAGTTTAAAGCACTACATCATCTCTGGGTTCCCGGTAATCATTTGCCATCTCTGAGTTTTGCTTATTGTTCTCTTTTTTCCTCTGTCAATGGCGGTGCTCAGCAATAAATGACTTGTAATAAATGGCTTTAGCACACAGAAACAGAAAAAAAAAATTACATGAAAACAGTCTCAAACTACAGCATCCAGCTTAGATCCCCTGTGTCAGACATCCCGAGAGGTTCACCACCAGGGTGTGGTTCCGGCCCATCTTGAAAGAGGAGGCAACACATAGTTTTTATGGAAACTACATATGTTATCATACAAACCAGCCTTTGCCTTTAGTTTCTGTGTGGGAAGAAACATTCTCTTTAAAAGAGGAGTTTCTTTCTTGACCTAACCTTTAGGTCACAATGATTATCATTTAAGCGCAAGGCTTATTTGATGCTTTAAAATTTGATTACTCTACAGTTGTTTGGAAACAGGTCTTAAACTTCAAAAAACCCCAAAACAGATGAGACTAAAGCAGGATGAAACTGAGCAGGCATATGTTGACAACAAAATGATGTGTAAAACCCCTTGCATAGCTCAGTAGTCTTTTAGAGCCCAGACTCAGAAAAGCACTTTTGTGCAGCTTTTAATGGATGCTTAAATCCCATTCACTGTCACATGTCCAGGATCCTTCAAAATACTCAGTGTTCTCAGCTCCTGCTGGTTTCACAGAAATGAAGAACTCCTTCTCTTACAGGATTGGACCATGGATGCTTTATGTAAGTCATGATGGATGTTAGCTAAAATAGGAATAATAATTCCCAGAGCTAAAATGAGATGGCAATAAAGGAGATTAGCAATCCTCCCTTTTTTTGTATGGATCCAAAATACAAAGACATCATGTAGGATAGAAGTGAAAAGGAATTAACAGTATCTACTAAAATCATAAAAAATGTTTGTACTTGGTCAAACCAAATGTTTGTCTCGACCAATATTCTGACTCCAGCCATGACTTTATGAAGAAGCCTGGGGAAGAATGAGACAGGACAAGTTGGCCTTCAGCTATTTTCAGCTCAAGGAACTTCCTGGACTGGGTGTAATGTCCAAGTAGTTAAAAATCCTTAATGTATTTCTTCTTCATTAGCCTAATTCTCATTGAATCTTTGCACTCATTTAACACCCACATCATCCTTTGGAAGGAGTTTCATGGTTGTGTGAAGAACTGTCTCCTTTTACTTGCTTTGAACCTGGCTCCTACTAGCTTCATTTGATGTCTTCTTTTACTGGGAAACACAGTGAACAAAGCAAACCCATGTACTTCACTTGGACGCTCAGGATGCTGTAGCTTTTTGTTATATTCCCTATGGAGTTGTATGTCCTCAGGGTTGAGCTAGAGACAGAAGAGGATTCCACGTGGAAACCTCTGTAGTTTCTGTCTCTGCAGACACTGATGCAGAGAGTTCTTTTAGCTTCTCTGCAATGCCCCTGTCTTCTCTCAGTGCTCTTTTATACTTTGATTACCAGTGGACGCAGCAGACTTCCTGTTCCTAATGTATTTGAAGTAAGATTTATTGTTCATTTTGATTCCTCCATGGAGTTGTTCCTCAGACTCTCTTTTTGGCCTGCTTTATTTCCAAACTTTTTGCCAAAGTTTAAAACATGACTTAGGTGGCTGAGTTAGGAAGAGAGCTAGTTTCCACAGCTTCTTTAATGTTGTAAGAGAGAAGTTCTTCCGAGAAAGTAGTTCAGAGCAAGACCTAACTGTAGTATTTTGAAATGCTTTTTTGCAGGAGCTGCTTCTTGCCGCTCCCTGTGTAATGGCGCATTTACCTAAGAATTTTATTTCAGAACACAAGTGTGCTTCTGAGGTGCATCTCACTGCACTGCACTTTGATTTGTATCGTGTTCCTGGACTCGCGAACCCGACTCCTTTTGTAGAAAACTAAACTGGAAATTGTGCTCCGGAGGAGCAGCGAGTGTGCTCTACCTTGGAGGAGGCTACACAGGATAAACTGGAAGAGAAGTGGGCAAGGGTTTAATGTAATAACTCATCACTTCTCTCTGAAAGGGCAAAGAGGGACTTGAGGAAGTCTGCAAATCCCAGTTCTCTGTTAAAAAAAACCAACACATTGATAAAGTAGACAGTAAGGTTAAAACATACACAATAAACCATGCCAAAATCCAGCTAGGTCAAATAAGGTATGGGGAGAACCTCTGCTCAATGGCATTTTATTTTTGTTGAATATTGTCTTGTGTAAACCTATAGTAACTCTGAGAGGAAAGTTTGTTTCTGCATACTGGAGCAGATTCTTTTTTCCAGACCAGTTCCCACTGTACCAAAAATGTGTCTTTAAGAGAATTATTGGCATAAATCTGAATATGCAAAGTGTGGTAAAGGCACAGGCTGAAAATAGAAGTCTGGCTTGTTTTGGACAGATCTCATAGTCTGGAATTTGGAACTTGTATTCTGGAAAATGGAACTTCCGAGAAAAGTGTCGGTAGTCTGGAAAGTAGCCTGTTTTGGATGAGGATGAGAAGTAAAACCTCGGTATTTTCCACAGGAAAAAAAAAAAAAAGAATTGTTTCCAAAGCTCTGTTGCAGGAGAATTGCAATAAGAATGTTTTCATTTGTCAGCTGCCCACTTGGAAGGCTGACGAAAGTTGGGCCTCCTTGGATGCCCTTTTCCACACTACGTAGCCCATCTCTGGTGTGGTAACAGAGAGTCTCTTGCCTCCACAGTTCCTAGTGAAAGTCGCAGAGCTGAAATCAGTAAGGATTTTCCAAGAAGGTGGAGAGGCAGCTGTTGTGTTAATTTTCCTATCTGCAAATTGAAACCATTTTCTCAGAAATTTATTATTTTGCAACAAAGATATTTTTCAGTGGAAAATAATTCTGATGGAAGATTCACAACGGCTCTAGTTTGTGATACCTATTTCAGTTGTTTCTACATTGAGCTCCATACTTGGGACAAAAATTCACATTCCTCTTGTGTTTTGGATATCACACATGCTCAGAAATGAGTTAGGCTTTCAGATTGGCTAATTTACATATATTAAAGTCTCAACTCTAATGAACAACAGCACTTTCTAGCAGAAATTTATTTGCTGCCTGGATTATTACAAAGCTCCCCGTGTGGGGGTGTGTATGTTACTGGTACACATTTTCAGGTGGAGATTTGAATTAATGTTGCTAATGATATGTGGGTGTAAATATATCTTTGTAAATATAAAGCCTAATTAGGACCAAGGGGACAGGGGATTTAAAAATCACTTTTTACTGGGGGAAAAACAGTTGAGGGTTTTGTTTTTTTTTTTTTTTTTTTTTCCAAATAAAAAAATGGTAGAGATATTTAAAAAGATAAAAAAGGAATTTAAAAATGATAAAGTGGAGCACCAAATAAATCAACAACAATAATCTTTATAGGCCAGTCTGGACGTGCCTTATTTTTCTTCAAAGTTTAACATTGTCAAAAGCAAAATCACAGAAAAATAGAAATCAATAGTGAACTCCAGGAAGACTTTCTCATTTTGCAGATAGACCTAAATTAGAGAAAACCTTTCCCATTTTTCAAGTTACCTTAAATTAGAGATTTATATGAATTTATAACAATACAGTTATGAAAATCCTGTGTGCCAATTAGATTCATGCGTTTCTGGGATGTTATAACTTTTTTAGATCAGTCAGCTACTAATTGCCTTGTGTAAGGAGATGCTTTTTTCACTTGTGAAGGTTTAGGCATGTTCTGAAGTGGCGAAGGTGTGGAGCTGTGGTCTAGGCTTGACTTCCACACTTTTGAAGAGAAGACTAAGTGGAAAAGCTATCAAATTTAAGTGGCTACAGCAGCTTAGATCTGACTCCCGACAATGCAGTTTCAGACTCCAGTCTGTCTAAGCTCAGCAAAAGTGTTTTCTATGCAGCATATTGACTAGGACATGTAGGCTGTCTGCACTCTCTACTTTGGAAGTTCTGTTTCAGATTAGCTCTAGCATGGTCCCAGGGACTAAATGCCCATTATTATTTGGAGCAATTCTGAGTTTGTGCCTCTGGTTCAGCTTTATACCAAGGGAATCTCATTGGTGTGATGCAAAGCTGCTCCGTGTTGCAAACTGAAATACAGTAAATTGCAAACCAAAATACAGTAAATGGGGACAGTCACGGGATTTGCTTCAAGGGTACACTCCTGATCTGAATGAAAACAGAAATATAGTTTCACACTTCGTACTGAGCTCCTCTCAACTCTGTGTGAATGTTGTGAATAGGACCTTATAGCGGCCTTCCAGTATCTGAAGGGCGCCTACAAGAAAGCAGGAGAGGGACTTTCTACAAGGGACAAGGGGTAATGGCTTCAAACTGGAAGATATAGATTAGATACCAGGAAGAAATTTTTCGCTCTGAGGGTGGTGAGCCCCTGGCCCAGGTCGCCGAGAGAAGCTGTGGCTGCCCCATCCCTGGAGGGGTTCAAGGCCAGGCTGGACGGGGCTTGGAGCAACCTGGTCTAGTGGGAGGAACAGGATGATCTTTGAGGTCTCTTCCAACCTAAACCATTCTATGATTCTATGTCAGTATTTTTCCTGTAAAAAGGCACTTCCTTTAATGCCTTAAGGAAATATTACTTTCCTCTCAGTGCTGTGGTGTGTGTTGTTGACTTTGTTCACCAGGACATTATCTGTATGTGAAAGTAATTATTGTAAGCATAACATCTGGAAAGATGACAAGCCCAAAAATTTATTGAGAATTAGTAAAGGGCTCTTTGTTGTAGGGCTGCTGCTTCATTTTCAGAAACATTGTAATCAGGCCTTTCTGTAATGATACCTCTCTGAAATACCTGGCATGCTTGGCTTCCAGATATCTGGAGAAACTGAAAAATGGATGTATAAAGTAGGAAAAAGAACTTCATGCAAAACCCCTCGTCTTTTACAGCAGGGTGAAGTAAACAGACTATAGACCGGTGCTGCTTTCTGTAATAAGGCAATATTCTTTCATTATTGTTGTGGGAGGTGCAACAAAAAAACTCCACCATTCCTCAGCTACGTGGGTTGCCACAGGAGCCTTCAGAGCGGCCAGTACTGCTATTAAAACAACTGAGCTAAGGCCGTGTAATGGGACTGTTTGTCTGTTTTTGCAGAACAGCTATATATTGAATAATAGCCTTAATGAGGATGATAATTTTCTTCCTTGCATATGTACCAGTGAGCTAAGCAACAATCATAACACAATTTGTCATGAACTAAAAGCATACCCCAATTTAACTAATTTATCACTAAATCATTTTAATGATTATTTTAGAGTGGGTGGTCAATACCAAAGCAACAGAGCAGCATAAGAAGTAATTTCAAAATGAATAAAAAAAAAAATGTATTTCAAGCTGTATATTGTTTGCGCATCCATCTAACTCAGGTGAAATGAATGAAGTCTTCTGTTTCCTGAGGGAATGAAGTCTCACTTTATTGAGGTTGCTGCTAAACTTACAAAATTTTTACTTAACTTCGAAGTTTTACAGCGTAAGAGTAGACTTCTTTAGCACTGGGTGTCACACAAGTTCTATGACCCAGCATAGGAGGAGCTGAAGAAAATGGCTGGAGGCAGAACCAATGCCAGGTATACTTAAGGCTTTATATAGAAGTTTATAAAAGCTGGCAAACCGTGACACAAAAGTTCAGAACTGTTCCAGGCTAACTGCAGATGTCCAGTCTGCTTCTCCATTAACCCAACAAAACCCAGAATTTTTTTCCCCAAAGTCTCAAGCCTGGTTGCCTTGTAACAAATGTAAATGTCACTACCACAAACCATCTAGCTGTAAAAAGCAGTTCTGATTCATGATGTTGTGTGGATAAAGCAGCACCACTAATAGAGCCAGGAATTTTAATCTGACACACATCCATTCAAACTGAGCGAAGTTGAGGGAAAGGCACGTCCTCCTCCACTAATATTTTGGTTTTTCCTGGAACTGAGCAAGCGTAGCAATGCCAGTGGTAAGGCACTGTGAATTCTCACAGTTAAGCATTTGTTTAAATAATTCAGGGATCTAGACAGGATCCCTGACAAGATGCATATTCTGTTTATTCTCTATTTTTTTCTCCAGGCGTTTTTGTTTCTTTTATTCATGTTATTGAAAAGTGAAATGGGACTGAATCTCCTGTGTGCAGCAGCACCGAAGTCAGTCAGATGACACCCACATCGGATCAGAATCGGATCCATAATTTTTTCCTGTCAAACAGTTGCCCACTCACTCTGCACTTGGAATTCCGCACTGAGGAAATTACTGGCCTAGGACACACTGACTTGTTTGACTGTGAACCAAGCTTAGCAACTTGGGTAGACAAAGAGTACAGGTTAACTCACAGGAATCTTTTAATGATCCACACTATAACAAATTAAACAGGGGGAGGTATAAACTGCCATAGGACATTTACAGCCTTGTTAACAGGATTAAAGTGAGATTTGACCTAAGAAATGTCATTTTCTGGACAGAACAGATAAAAGATAACTGTTTTAAAAATCTGTACGGCAGTATCTGTAACCAGAGGGAAAAGGACTTTCCTGTAAAATCTGTAGTAGATCCCCAGTGATAACATAAAATTTTCGAATTAGAATTGACCCTAGGAGACTTCAGTAGTTTTATGTGTTAGAAGTTCCGCAGACACAAGCGAATTGGGAATAAAAAGCCAAGCCTAGTCTAAGATTTCCTGGTGGGTTGATGGCATCTCAGAATTCACAAGGAAATCTCAGGTGAAGAAGCTGATTCATAACTTATGCAAGACAATGCAGCACTGGAATACATACCAAAGTAAATGAATAAAGACTTGCGTTTGGACTCATCAAGTTAAATTAGACGAGTAAGGAGCCTCATAAATTACAAAAGTATTATTAATTTTTAAATGTATTTAATTTCATTGCATCTGGTGCACATTGGTCCAGAGGACAGATTTCAATCTAATTAAATTCACTTACAAAAACTTCCAATAAACAAATCCCAGTGTCTTTGCTGAAAGAAAATTCCTGGTGAAATTGGTAGGAGCTTTCACTGATTATTACTTGCCCTTTTTAATATACCTAAATAACTTCACTGGAAGATGTGTCTGATAATTTTCTTCAATGCAATCAACCATTTTATTTTAAGTGGCATATTTTGTTAGATCTCTTGCATATCATAATCAGTTAATGATGGAAATCCTTACTAGCATAATTCTAAAACAATGTAAAGAAAACCCAAACAAAACCCACCATGCTGTTGGCTGATACTCTGGTTTAGCCTGATAAAAAAATTTGTTATCCTACTTGCAGGATACCTCATGAAACATATAAATATAAGTGACCCATTTATTTGTAGCCCAATTATAAAATAATTCTCTTTTGCGTATTGAGATTTGTGTGCACGTTTTTAAAAAACGAGAAGGTGTGTGCTTGTCTTCAGTAATGACAGTTCTCTGGTATTTCTCACCAGTTGATTTTGGAGAGCTGTACGAGGGAAGTCAGTATCTTCAGTTTCCTTTTTTAGTGGATAAGGGACCCTCTCAAGGTGGTGCTATATGCAGTTGGAGAGAGTTAACAAGTCTAGATCTCCCAAGTACCAGTTTAAAGTTCTGCCCAAGTGACCACAGTGAGGCGTGTGAAACAAGTTTGTCATGTTCATAGGTTGGGTCTGTGCTTCTGTTTTCTGTGATTTTCTGTTGCTGCATAGAAGGCACAGGTTATTTTCACTGCAAGAATTTTCATCTTCCTTTTTAAAAGGTGAGGGGGGTGGGGTTTCTTTGGTTGGTTGGTTTTTTTTTTTTTAAATTTTGGATTAATAGTAATATAGGTATTTGAAAGAGCAACAAACCTTACCATTAGTTTTGGTTTTAAAGGCAGCCATGCTTTTAAATCATTGTAATTCTTTCGTGCGTTTACATAGACCTTGGCAGGCTTAACTGTAAGATTCTGGCTGTGCATGCAGAACTTGACTGAGAGTGACAAGAGCAAGTATAGATGAAAGGTACACTGGAAAATGAGCTGCACAGTTGCAGACATTGTTCTTGGGATCTTCTGGGATCATCTGCTGTGTTCAAAGAGGTGTAACTGGGCCTGGAATAGAGATGGGAAAGCTAAACTGGTTCTTTCCTTTCTTTGACCTGCAGATGGGAAGATGAACAAAATTAAATGGATTTTGACGTGGCCGTTGATATTCGTGCTCTTTTGCACCATTCCAAACTGCAGCAAACCACGCTGGGAGAGGTTTTTTATGCTGACATTCATCTTATCCACCCTCTGGATTGCCTTGTTCTCCTACTTCATGGTGTGGATGGTAAGTGCGTGCAGCAGGGCTTCCCATACTGAGCAAAATGTGCTTCTCAAAATAGATAATAGATCTTTTGTGTATTTGTTAAAGGCAAGCATGTAGTTGTAGTGCAGTCTCTTCAGCTCATACTCCAATTATTATAATTATAGTTTTCGGTTGCTCTTTTCTGCACAAATAATTGAGCCTTTACTGTATAGGACCCGATACAGTACAGAAAGATTCCAGTTTGATTTTCAAGAGAATGTGGACATCACATTCTACTAGTAAAAGGGAGTTTAAATGAAAACCTTTAACCTTCAGCAGCTGAGACACCTTTAGAAATTTGGCTGCAGGGTCCGATACTAAAACATGCATAAAAAGCAGATGGATGGCCAAATTTGAAGACTCAGAAGTGGTAAAAAACACCTCAAGAATAATGCAAGAAAATCCCTCTTAGTGAAGACTATTGTGATTGCTGGTATGTTTTCATTTGCCCTAGATCCGTGAGAGGCAGCGTATCAGGTGTAGCTCTGTAAATTGTTGTCAATTCAGGAGCACGCTTACTTGAAGATTTGAATGAGTTCCTGTTTTTTCTTTTGTACCCTTTTTCAGTTTCTCAAGTTCATGTTTTCAGTCAGAGAAGAGGCATGGATGGGAAAGTTCCTCAAATAGTTTCTGTGATGGAAAAATAAGCCATACTTTTGAAGTATTGAAAGTTCACTTTTTCTACACTAAAAGGTGGAAAACTAAAAAGTTATATATACTTATAACTGGAAAATTGGTAGGATGTGCTGCTAAAGAATTTATACGCCCATTTTTCCTTTTAAAGGAAAATAAACCTTCAGCTGATTTCATACTGGAATATATATATATATTGTCTCACGTATATACACTCAGATAGTGTATATATGACACACTTCTAGTCATACATATGGAAGAATTTTTGTTCATGAGCTTCTTACCTGCCAAATCTTTTTTGGGTGGAGGACATCTCTGCCTTCCTCAAATCTGTCAGGCATTTGCGAACTGCTTTATATTTATGTTAACTCTCACAGAAGACTGTGTTTTCTATATGCTTTTTGCAACTTTCTATATAAGTTTTGCATTGTAAAGTAATCCTCTTTTCTCTTAACGTAGACTGTGTTGGAGAAATTCATATGCCAGCCACTCAGTCTGCCTGGCATAACAGTGCCAAATCCACACGTTCATTTCATGCTGTATGTCCTTTGCAAGGCCACGCTCTGTACCTTGGCTCCATGTGTAGATATCCCCTTCAGAAATGAGAGATGTGCTCATGAAGACTGCAACGCAGCTTACTTTAAGAGGCAGCCAGACCTTCATGCCCTGTTAGCACTTGCAGCAGGAGAATCATGCCCACTCCTAGTTCTGAGTCACAGCTTGCCCCTGAGAATAAGGTTTGTGAGCGGGTTCCTAAAATACACCTTTTCTTTGGCGAAGGATCCAATTTTCCTCATGTAAGAGACTGGCAAACTATTTAAAGAAAACAACACGGACCCTTAAAGACTTGTACCCTTAGCAGTCTCGGCAGGGAGGCAGCTGCCTGTCCCTGATTCAGTCTTCTCACTCTCACAAGGCTATTTCCTTTTCAGCTGCCTGTTCAGCCTTTTTTCTTGATGCTTTTTCAGCCTTTTTTGGACGTGGCAGCTAAATACAGTTCTCTCTCCTTTCCAAGAGCCTCTTCCACAAGCTTCAGCCAGTCCCTAAGCTCTTTTGAAGTTGCATCTGGACTCTCAGGGCACAGTATAACCAGACTTGCTCACTTTGGGATTATATCAGGAGTCATGCAAGAAACTGATTCCTTCTTCATGTGTCAGGATAAAATAAATTCTTTATATCTCTTCCCCTATATCACAATATAAATTGGTTGCAGTCCTTTTGAGAATAGAACCAGTGAGAATCCTGCCATTCTTGGGAATAAAAAAACCCCAGACCACAGGTTGTATTCTGTCTGTGCTCCTTCTTAAAAGATCAGTATGTCCTGTTAGAAGTACAGAAAATGAAACTTTTTGTTTGCTCATAAGTGTTGAATAATATGACCCAAAGTACTTTTCCTTTTCACGAGGTTGGTTTTGGGCTGGTTATTCCACAATTATTTAATTTGCAGAAGTGGGTAAGTATCCCGAGTCTAATCCCGTCAGCATCCACACCAGAAATCAAAGTTAAGAGTATGCCGCAACTGTATTGGAATGAGGAGACTTTCCAAATATCATAAGTTCATCTGTTTCCCTCACTGTTCAGGTGACTGTGATTGGATACACCCTTGGGATACCGGATGTGATCATGGGCATTACTTTCCTAGCTGCAGGAACCAGCGTCCCAGACTGCATGGCCAGTTTAATAGTGGCAAGACAAGGTACTGTGTCTGCTGAAGCATAAATGCAATCCTACATACATGCTCTATAACTTGCTTCCTTCATACACACAAATACTCAATGCAATTTTATTCTTTTTTTTTTCTTTTATTTTTACTGTTTCAGAGCCTTGTTAAAACCCAAAACACTTTGCTAATTATTGTGAATCAAAAAAATAATCCCTGTCCTTTTATCTTTTGTTTATTGGGACTGGGCACACCCTAGCATCCTAAAAGGCCATTTGACACTCAGATATCCCATGTATGCTATGTATCAGTCAGGGTAAAAAGGTAATAGTAGATAAATCTGGAATATCAGCTATTAAAAACTACATCAAAGAATATATGCTGACCAGCACTTGTCTTATGTAAAACTTGTGCTGATTTCTAGAAGACCTCTCCAACCCAGGGAAATGAAGTGGTTTGAGAGGATCTGGCAGAAGTGATGTTGCTCCAGGCTACTTCTCATCCAGATGCAGACCTCTTTCCCGTTGAGACATATGAATAGCCACACTGGAAAGGGTTTTAGATAAATGTCAGCTATGTCCTCATCAGCTTTCCAATTGAAATTGTCAAAGGCTTTCCCATGTATCTTTAAGTTTTAATTAAGGCTCCTTACATTTCCTTTTTTACTTGAGAAATACCTGTAGCCGCATCCCTTCCTGTTGTTGAAAAACATTAAACCTGACAGTGTGGTTTCCTGTACTGCAGTAGAATAAGAAAAAGTCCTAATTGTATTCTTTTCCGCTATTCCAATTCCCACAGTCTTTTTTTTCCAGATAACGAGATCTCCATCACACATCACTGGGCAAACAACAAGAGTTCTGAAGTGATAAATTAAGTACTCAAAAGCCCTACCTTTGTAGTTTGAGATAGTAGTGCTGTTAAATGTTGCTGGATTGAAAAGGATTATATATTTTAAATATTTCATTTTCCAGCTTGTATTATTTGTTGTGTGCCGGAAAATGTCACAAAAAAGTATTTAGGATTCTTATGGAACCACCTTCCTGCTAAATTACTTGTCCATATGTAGTATTAAAGTGAATAGATTTTTTGCAAGAGCAGAAAGAAAACATGTTACATTTTTAAATGAACAGACTGCTTCTTTAGTTTAATGCTTCTTTAGTTTAATTCTTCGTTAGTACTAGGCAAAACTACTGTAGGGATTGTTACCTCTGAAAGTGAAGGTAAGCACTAGCTTAGCAAAAAGCAGCCCCATTCTCTCAAAGCCAATACAGGGACTTTGCACTGCTTGGGTTCAAGAGAGGTGTTTACTGACAGATTGCAGACACATAGCTAAAACGTAGAGATGGGCACTACCATAATAGGAATCCAAAGCATAACCTTTCTCTCCACAGCTTCCTGCAAGAAGATACTGTACTTATGGTGTGGTAGTGTCTGTCTCCACTCTGTGTGATCTCAGAGTATTTGTGGGACGTGTCCTATTTACGTCAGAATTCCTCTCCCATTCCAGTATTCACTTTGTAGAAGTGATTCAATAGTTAGGCCAGTGCCTAAGGGAAATTAGCAGGGGCAGAGAAGAATTCTGCCTTCCTCACATCCATTGACATGGCTGCAGAATGAGATGGAAGCCAGCGATGAGCATTAGGAGCAGATTTTGAGCAGTGTCTAGGGACTTCACCACTATTCACTCTTTTTTTTCCTTTCCTGTAGCATTTTACTCTTCCTGAAGTGAAATCATTGCTGATCAAAGCCCACAGAAGTGCTTAATAGCTTTGATTACCATCTGGTTGGGTTCTTTTCAGGACCACTTTTCATCATTCACATGAGATAAAGGCCACGTGTCCACATACTAAATCCAGTACATAATCTCCAGGTTCCCTGTGGCTGCAGACTGCTTAGAACAAGACTTGGGTTTTTTAATTGGCTTTGAACTCAGATGCTGGACGGATACCACGCATCCAGTAAAGGCTCTCCAAAACACAAAGAAGATGTAGCTGGAGTGAGCAGTTTTTGTACACTTTTTTCAGAAGTCATGCAAAGATTATGGAACTTGTCTCCCTACCTCAGATACTCTGTCCAGTCCAAGGGGGCTTGGATGAATGTGGATCATGTCCCTTTATTTTCCTCTAGTACACGAAGTAACAGTCCTATACTTCATTTTTACCCAAGAGGTTGTTCTTTTTCTCTTCAGGCCTCGGTGACATGGCAGTATCCAACACGATAGGGAGCAATGTCTTTGACATTCTGGTGGGCCTTGGAGTTCCATGGGGTTTGCAGACCATGGCGATTGATTCTGGATCAACTGTACGTATACTTGGCAAATCTTTAATTTGTTCTTTTTGTCGAGTTAAAAAAAAAATCCTAAAGAGAAAGCATGCAAATAAAACTTCAAAAAACAAACCAACAACCTGCTGAGCATGTTACTGATTGTTAAATAAGGTGTTATTTCTTTGCCAAGCAACCAGGAGTTGAGGAAGCAATTCTCTTTCCACAAGCTGCAATTAATTCACAGTTTGTCAACTGGAGTATATTATACTGTATAGCAGAAAAATAGCGCCATGGATATCTCCTCATGGCTCTGTCATTTTCTCACTACACAGCTTCAAGCACACCTGTTTGTCTCCCTGTACCTTAGTATTTTTGTCTGTGAGGTGAGAATAGCAGTGTATCTCTCTCTCCTGAGGATCTTTTAACATAAAATGCTGATTTTTTTTTTTTAATGGAGGTGGCATTACTTATACATTTGTTTTGATTCCTTCATCTTCCCGTTCTTCATTAAGATAAATCTGACGTGGATTTGCATAGTTTAAAAAGTGTAAGTCAGTCACCATTCAAAACAGAAGGTGGACCATAAATCAGTAAATTGATCTCTGATCTCCAAAGCACAGTTATTATATGCTGAGCATTTTAAAGGTCTCTTCTCTGTCTAATTCCCGCAGGTTAAGATAAACAGCAAAGGACTGGTCTATTCAGTTGCACTTTTGCTAGGATCGGTGGCACTTACTGTAAGTATTTGAGTGTCTCCAAGTATTCCAATTGCAAAATACTTACTAGCTATTTACATGTTATAGAAGGACACAATGGAAATACTTATTATCCCCAAAGCATTGGCTCTTGTAAAGTATCAATCTTCGAGCAGTACCATGAGTTGAAGAGCTGCCATTGTCCTCAATGAGGACTGAAATCTGACATTTGGTGCAAGAGATGCTGGATACGTGTAGGTCCCATTGATTTCGGTGGCAGTGTTGAAATTGTGGGATCCAATAATCCTTTGCTCCTGTGTCCAGCTGCATACCCCAGGCCTGTCTCTACTTCATGTTGGGACAAGACCCAGGTATGCTTCATCACCCTTTGCCCTTGCCTCTCATTTCCAAAACCAGCCTGGACTAATCAAGTGCTGTAGCCAAAACCCTTGATGACTGCTCTGGGAGGCCTGTGAACCTCAGGACTTTGATTAGGCTAAATGTCACTCCGCATAATACACTTAGCCTTGTGACGCGTGACTTGTTAAGGTGAAACAATAATTCTGTTTCAAAAGTCAATTTTACTGGTACTTAAGGTCTGATCCTGCTGACTCCCAGGGAACCCTCTGTGGGAAGAATCAAATCCCAAAGGTATAAAAATATCCGCGTATACTAACGTCTTTGATTGCCTGTGGAGGCTCTGTAGAGGCTTTGTAGAGGAGGGGATCATCACTGGAGGCTTCACTGTTGCATGACTAGATCTTACAATACTCC